>JAYGGG010000127.1:0-120087 GCA_036346245.1 Bonia amplexicaulis | reverse complement strand
ACTTGTGGTTGTGCGGTGGTGCTCGATGCGGACAAACACAAGCGTCGGTCCTTAATTGACTAGGGCGGAACATACACTTACAAGTTCTCGTGCTAACCGCACCAAACCAATCTTACCATCGCCGGTCTAAACCAACTCTCATATTTTGTTTTAGTTTTAAAGAACAGTGGCAACTCAATCACCACTAAATTACGAACAAAATCCGGTTTCACAAAATATAATTTCCCATTTCAAAAGGTACCAAAGGGTATATAGCATGACTAAGCATTTCACTACCGATACAACGTTTACCAAAGTTTAATAATAATCTCATTATTGAGACAAAGGAAATCCTAGGGTGTCAAAGGTACATGATTGTCAATGCCAAATGAGGGTATAACAATTGTCGGTTTAACTAATATCTCTAAAATAGAAATTATCATTTTATGTAACATAGCAATGTATTAATTTAAAATAATCAAAACATTTCTCAAACATAGGTTCAAGATGTTCAAAGGAGACTTGCCTTAGTGTGCGATATCTTGACTTTCTTCTTCTGGTCGAAAAATTCTTGACGACGTCGGGTTCTCTGCGAACGATAAATACAAACGAACAAATAAATACAAATAAAATCACAAAAATATAAAATATATACTGGAAGAAAGGTTAAGATTGTATATGAATTTAGGAAAAAGAATCAACGGATTCGGAGTTCGAATGAGGAAGAACGAATTTCTAGAAGTTTTAGATATCACATGAAATGATAACAAAATCCGAGAATTCATTTTTAAGCGAGCGAGGTCGAATGGTTTGCGAAGTGGTGGCGAGCGGACAAAATGGAACCCGGCGGAGGCGAAGATGGTGGCGTGGAGTGCAGGTCGAGGCGGCGGCAATCATCGGCGGTGAGGAGAAAGCGGCGATGATGGCGATGTTGCGACAACGCGGTTGGAGGAATAGCACGGGTATGGAACGTGGAGATGTAGGGTGAGCACGGGCTAAAAGCGGCTTGGCAAAGCTAGGAAAATTGTCGTCTCGGTGGAAACCCGCCGGAGGCAGCGCAATCGACGTTTGAGCGATGTCGGGAAGGAAAAGGAAAAACTTGATATCTTTACGCTCGGTGGCGAATCCAAAACCATTTGAAAGGTAGCTACCGGGTGGTTTGTACGATATGTGTGAACGGATTGGTGGCGCTACGGATAGATGGGGACACGAGATGCCATTGGCGGCCATAGCGGTGTCGGAGGCAAAAATTTGTAGAGGCTTTTCGGGAAAAAGGAAGTGAGCACGGCGTATAACGCGGCGAGGCAAGTCTAAGAAAAATTACGGCACAGGCTAAAACTCAACAGAGACGACGAATCGGCGTCGGGAGTCAAAAACGGCCATTTTCGCGGAAAGTTCAATTTCTGACAATTGGCTCCACGAAAAATTAAATAAAATGGTAGATAAATTGCTTGGAGGCTAGGACATGATATGACGCGAACAAAAATCAAAGCGCTTACCGAAAAAGTGGTGTGCAGCGAAGGCACGGCCGGTGCGGCTCGACCGGTCGGCGAGGACTCGGGAGTCTTGGTGATGGCGATGGGAGCATGGCGTGAAACGCGTCGGCGAACTCAGCGGTATAGACGGTTCGACCAACGGACATCGGATGGTGACGAAACATGGCGAAGAAGATATTCGGCGGCCGTGGGTTGGCATCGGCGTTCGGGCAAGCGGAGAGGAGTTAGAGGGTGAGGTTTGCGGCGAAACGAAGAGGAGAACATGGGGAACACGATGCTCACCTTGGTTTTGACAGAACACGCACGGTCGACTTGCAGCGACGAGAAAAACGACGGCGCGGTTTGGCCACGGTGGTTCGGCGATGCTCGGTGATGCTCGGCAAAGCGAGAGGAGCACCACGTGAAACGAGGCGAAGCCAGCGGTGTGGTCAAAAGTGACCGGACTCCACTGTTGGCGCAAAGGCCGATGAACACCTCTCGGTTCACAAAAGCGGAGATTGTGGAGAGAGAGAGGAGGGACTTGAGATTTTCGGTGGTGAATGAGTATGAGGAGAGGCACCCGGTGCTCCCTTTTATAGGGGTGGAGGTGGACCGGAGAGGGAGATCAACGGTGCATGCTATTTAGAGCACGGTTTAAATTTCGTGTAAATACTCATAAATGGGAGGGGAAACGGTGGGGAAATGAAAGCCCTTGATGAGAGGATTTGAATGCACTTGATTTCAAAAAAAAAACCGTCGAGAAAATCAATGGGACATCAAGTTTGAAGAAATGGCGCCCATGGTGCTTCGCCTACGCGTCGCACTCGGTCTGGACGAGAAGATGAACAGTGCCGCGGGCACTGTTCATTCTCTCTCCTCTTTCTTTTTTTTCTTTTTGTTTTGAGATTTTGAAATTGAGCTCAAACAAACTCCGAAAATTCTAAAATAAATTTTGAAACTTCCTTGAGGCTCAAAGAACTCAAATAAAATATTTTTAGCAAATATTAATTTTAATTTTATTTTATTAAATAAAAATTCTAATTTAGATTTAGTTTAAACTAAATAAATTCAAAAATTTCAAAAATTTGAAAATAGGGTATAAATGGATAGATTAGAATTTTATAAGAATTTATAAATTTAAATGGGCTCAATCGGAGTTAAAACGAAAAAGAACGGGCTCTCGGAAGTTTGAAAAGAGAGAAAAGAATAAACCGATTTTCTGGAATTATTTTTGAACTGAAAAATCAAATTATGACGTCATCAAGGGAAATGATTTTCAAATGAATTATTTTTCTGTGGAAAATAAATTTATGACGTCAGTAAGAATTTTTATTTTCTGGCCGAATTATTTTTGTAAAGGAAAATAATTTTATTCAGCGCAAGTGAGGCGGTTTATCAACGAGAGAGAAGAGAGAGAGAGGAAATAGCGGACGATTGGATGAGCGATGTGGTGCAAGGAGGAAATCGAGATCATCAGATAGAGAGCGAAAGAGTTAAGTGAATATGGACGCACGAGATTAGATCGGGCGGCGGAGTATTAAATTTGATTTAGATTTTCAGAAAACACCATAAAATTCAATAAAATTCAGAAATATATTAAATTACATCCAAAAATTCCAGAAAAATTCCAAGAACTTCCTGGAGACATTTTGGACTTAATAAAAATATTTCCAACTACTATTGGTATTTTAATTTTCATACTTAAAATACTTTTTATTTTCAAAATAGATTTTAAAACTCCAGAAAAGCTCAGAACACCAAATAAAGGCCAAGTAAATCCAAATAATTAATTTGAATTAGGATTTTTATAGAAAATCAAAATATCATTTTATTAATAATATTTTTTTTAGTTTTTACTTTAAATTACTTTTCAAACCTAGCTTTCTTAAAAACAGAAAATCAAGGCAAAACAAAGTTCAAATTTCATACAAACAAAACTCTTATTTTTATTTTAAACTAAATTAATTTAATTTAATAATTAAAATTTTTTTTCCTCCAAAAATTTGAAATAAACAATTTGAAACATTACAGAAGGCGCACCAAAATACCCTTTTAGCTTTACAATTGATTTTAAAATCTTAGAAATTACTATAAAATTTTGGGAAGCTTACGAAAGGCTAAATAAATTCTTTTTAGCTTTAATAAAATATTTAAAATATATTTTCTTGCTTTAGGCTTTGGAAATAAAATCCAGATAACTCCAAATAAATCCCAGAAAATCACAGAAAAATCCTGAAAATCACAGAAAAATCCAAATAAAAGCAAAATATCCTTTTAATTGACAATAGTTTTATGTTTTTAGTAAAATTACTTTTACAAAAGCCTTTTCAAAAGGCTAAAATGGGCAAAAAGAAATCTCCAAATTTAGGCAACTAAAGAACACTTATTTTTATTTAAATTAAATTAAATTAATATTTATTATTTTTTTTACTGAAATTTTGAAAATAACAGCTGGGCTGTTACACTTGGTCACAGTCATACAAAGGCTTTCTCTTTCTTTTTAGAACACGTACTATTCTTTTTAGTTCTATTTGGAGCATGTACTATGCTTTAGATTGCTTGCTCACCTACACATGGGACCTAAATTTAGAAGGACCCAGTTGTCATTGATGTTTTATTTGCATGGTTGTGTGCTCTCTCGCCTCCCTCTAATGAAGGTCCTATTCACATACACTTTGGCTTCTGTTATTCGAATGGTGGGCTTCAGGCAGTGCCTTGTGGAAGCCACGTCTGATACCTCACGTGAGGGTGTGCCCACCTTGATAGCTTTCCCCATTTCACTCCTCACATGCAAGTCAGTCCTTAGCTTTCCCCATTTCTATCCTCATACATGAGCTCTCCGCGGTGATTAATTCCCCCCTCCGATCCTATCTCCCCATCACCCTCTAACGCACTCTAGTGCCCCCTCTAGATCCGCTCTCTGTACGGCCAGATCTAATGCCTTCCAGTGTGGTCCCCGCCAGATCTAGTCTCCCTACAGTTGGATCTGCTCCCCTCCGGTCTCGTTTTGCCAACCCCGATGTTGACCCGCTCTTCTCTCTCCCATCGCCAGGAGTTTCCATAGCAACCGCATCCCCTCTATCTTGTTGCCAATTCAAGGTATATTCCACCTCCCGTAGCCGATCTTCTTACTTCATGCTAACATTTCTTTTGCATTGTTATCTCCACCGCATTAGCTTATATCTATGACTGTTATCTCCTCCATTTTCTTACTCTCCCACATGATTAGCATTTCTTTGTGTGTGATTTTTGTGTCCTACACTGTGCTCCATGATCTGTTGTGGGGATTGACAACAATGGGGTCTTAGAGATGGTCCCCAAGCGCGGACTGGCCGACACTATACCCGCAAACAAATGAAGAACAAGTGGGATGAACTAAAGAAGGATTTGTCTAATGGGAGACCATGAAGTCATGGCACAACCGGCCTCGGCTTCAATCCGATTCTTGGGACTATTGTCGCCAACCTTGATGGTAGGAGGAGCAAGCCAAGGTTAGCCTTCGTGCATACTCTTTGTTGTGATGTAAGGTTCATGCCCCAACTCACAAATGCCCTATTTTTTTCTCTTTTGTTTGCAAACTATGTACGACATCAAGAAGTTCCGAAAGGCACCCCTCGCCAATGAGGACCTCCTGGAGAGGCTTTTTGTGGAGATCGTATGCACTAATGCGGACATGTACGTGCTCGGTGCCGAGCCCAGACCACGAGGCGAGACGAGGAAGGGCGACACATAGCTGGAGCCAACCATAGTTGAACCTCGGCCACTGGTAAGGGCAAATGGCCTTATGTGCCTGATTCTCTAGAAGGGAAGAAACCAAAGAAGAGCTACCAGGATGTGCAACTCAAGAGATTCATTGACCTATACGAGCAGTCCAGAGGCCATCATGGCTCCACCCTTTCGGCGGCCTTGTGTCCCTTGTGCACGGAGAAGGATGAAATGGATGAGCTAATGGAGCTGGTCATTGCCAGTGGTGCCTCTGAGGACAATGATGAGTACTACTACGTGAGTTAGCTTTTCATGCATGCCCGGTACTATCAAATGTTCACCAACTTCAAGACCCGGGGAGGGACTGGCCTACATCAGGTAGAGCTGGACCAGCAGGAAGACCACGAAGTGATCAGTAGACCATCCTGCCCATTTCTCATATTACTATTGTATTGCATTTTCATTTACTGCCATATTTGTCATGCTTACTATGTCATGCGCTTGTATTTTGCTCTGGTTCGAACTTTCTTGTGTCAAGAGAGTGCTCTGTGGCTCCAGTTACAAACTACTTTGTGGTACTTGTGACAATAATCTGAGTTTGCTTGTGGCTTTTAGTACAATGGCATTGCATTCATATCCGTGTGGCACTCTGTGATCTGTGCAATTGGGAAGAAACAGAGGGGTAGGTTATGTGTTCAGTACTTTCGCATTGGATTTGTAATCTAGTGGCAATCTATGATTTGTCAAATGGGGAAGAAATAGAGGGGTAGGCATTGCATTTGTACTCTGGTCAGCATTCTATGATTTGTGTAATTAATGGTATTGTTTTTGCATGTATACTACTACTACTGCCATGTTGGGTATTGGGCTTGTGTCCTATTGTAGAACAAGGCCATGTTCTCATGACCAGCTGCACTGCTTGCAGATGTCATTGTCAACCATGACACGTTTGCGATCCACTCATTAGATGACATCTAAAGAGGCTCTTAGACTATTCCTATGGATGTGTTGCTCCCCTTAGTCAAATAGGAAGACACAGAATAGATTCGAGCATTCTGTGGGTCATGTGAGTGATACATTTAACAAGGTATTGGATGTCGTTTGCAACATGGCAAGTGATATTATACGTTCCATGGATCCACAGTTCTACACCATGCATAGGAGGTTGAAGGAGGCACGTTTTCACCTGTATTTCAACAATTGCATTGGGGTGATCGATGGTACGCATGTGGCGATATCAATCCCAGGACGCATAACACTTAGGCACTACAATCGACGCGGTTACAGTCGAGAATGTGCTTGCGGTGTGTGACTTGACAGCGGTTCATGTTCATGTGTGCTAGATGGGGGTGGAGTTGCGCATGGCGTGAAGATCCTACAGGATTCCATGGTAACCTATGAGAACTACTTCCCTGACCCAAGCGGTACATATGTTGCGTGTTCTTACTTAAACGTATCCATGTGCACTCGGTGCCGTGACTAACTGGGCCTCAATTGTATTTTACAACGGAAAGTACTACTTGGTGGATTTTAGTTACCGAATAATGAGGGTTCCTAGCTCCACATAGGAATCAACGATACCACGTACTTGATTTTGCATGAGGTGGGCGACTGTTGGGATGAAAGTCAAGTGACTCGATGCACGATAAGGACAACCGACATTGATGGTGACGATGTATATGTCATAGGCGAGAGTGGGGACATGGTGTCTCCAGCGGGCAATGTTGGGAGGTCCGACAAGCCTATGGACACACTTCGAGATAGTATTATGCACACTTTGGTGGGATGAGTTATGGTTTCAAATGTTGTACATGCCTATATTGTATTCTTGTACTTTCTGCTTTAGCATACTGTAACACACTACGTATCATCGTATGTCCCAATTCCATTAGTTGTTTAGTCTCTTTCTATTATCGTTTGCACTCGGCTTCTACTAGCCACTAATATTCATCAGCTATAAGCCTATATGAACACCCCAGGTTCTATAAGCCACTTCTATCAACCAGCACTATTCATCAGCCACTACTATTCATAAGCTATAACCAAAAGCCATCAGCAAAGAGTCTATATGAATGGGCCCAAAGATTGCTAAACAACCTGTTGAATAGAGTCATAGACACATATCTTGAAAAAACAACAAAAACGAACAATGGTGATGATGGTGTAGCTATACCCATATTGAAAAAAGTCTATGCTCCGAAGATATAGTGGTTACTGTAGAAATAATTTTGAGTACGGATGTGCCAATATTGTTTCTGCATCAAGTTAAAATATATATGAAGTTAATTGCACGCATATTCTAGGATGGCATCAATTTAAGAACGGAGCAAGTACACAATTGTGTAATCCTCCACAAAATACTACCCCACCAGCCACAAAAGAGTGTTGTTTTTGACATCCACATGGTCTTTGAAACATAATTTTGACCACACAATTTTATGATAATATATTTATAAAACCTAGCAAAATAATTTCTAAAACAACTTTTGAAGGCAAATCTACACAAAAAGAACTGGTACGGTGTGAGAAGAGGCCTATTCTCCATAATGAGCAAGATGATGCAGCTCTAGTTGCTAGAGGCAAAGGACGTGGACACGGCAGGAACAAATCCAGGGGGAGGACGCGAATAAAAAAAGGCTACGAGGATCATAAAAATTGAGGTGGAGGGAGATTGTATAACTAAGGATCGAGTAGAGGAAGACGTAAGTCTTTCAGTTGTAGATGATCATTACCAAAAAAAAGATGTACATTCGAATGAAAAAGAGGGCCTGTCCGAGAGGAAATAAAGAATATTCATTTGCGGATTCTTTCAAACAAGCAATAGATTGAGCAACTATCGTGAAAGAACAAGCAACGGATTGAGCGCACTAGCGCGAAAGCCATTGCGCATTAGCACATGTATCCATTTTCTTGCTCGTTGGAAGTTAGCGCATCCGTCTTCTTGCTCGAGAACGAGGGACTAAAAAATTATCAAAAGCCATCTTTATCTTTCTCTTGAACTAAGTATTATATAAAATATGTCTATGAGTTATTTGGACTTAATGGGAAGTAGGCTTTAGAAAACGACTTAAATCGTGTTAAATAACCATTTAAAACGGCTTTTGACTTTAGAAAACTAAAAGTAAGAAGTAAAAACACACCTTTGTCACATGTGCCCAGTTGCACGTTAAAACGCATTAGAATCCTGGTTGCTAGATTTTTTTTATTTGGCCCTGTGGTGCCATGTTAATCTGAGAAATCCTTGTGCCAAAATATTGAAATGCGGACACACAGGCGAGCACGGAAAGATCCGGGGTTGACGTGTGGAACGATCTTGTGAAACCCAGCGTAGAGGTAGCTCCGACCATGGCATCCGAGCACATGGCGCACCTGCATGGGTCGTACGGCCATGCACCGACCCCCCGGTGCGCTTCCGTGCCCGCTGCCTCTACTGTGTGCAATAAAACCCTAGTTCGGTCCCATTCCCCACACCATTGCATCCAAAGTTAGAAGAGTTCGAGAGAGGGAGAGAAGGGCGAATTAAGGGAGTGGAGATTTGAAAATTTTGATTGGTTTTGATCTGGAGTTTGAAATTTGTGTAGTTGTGAAAGTTGTGGCTATAGTTTTCATCCACATGCGACTATAGTTTTAGCAATGACATTAGTATGTAATTAGCTAAGTGGTGTGTTGTTAATGTAGAAAACTAGTAGTTAGCCTTGCGTATTGGTCTATGCTCATAGTTGACTCAGAAGACATAGTGTTCTCAGTCACAATATTTATGTGCGTTAGTTTGCTTATGTTTAGTTAAATGAGTTTGAATGAAAGGAAAAGTGTTACACTTAGTGCATTAGAAAATAATTATTACGCAGTGTGTCAGTTGTTATTTTGCACATGTCACCTAAATGTCCAAAATTTCGAAATTATGAAACATTATTAGGTGGAAGTACACAAACTTTTTGACGAGAATAATCAATTAGTGCATCAAAAAATAATTATTATGCAATATGTAGGGTGTTAATTTGTACCTATCCTATAAAAGTCACGAATTTCGAAAATGCGAGACATTATTAGCTCGAGGTACACAGACTATTTGACAGGAAAAATTGCAAATATTGTGTGTTACAAAATAATTATTATGCAATGTGTACGGTGGTAATTTTGACATGTCTTGTGAAAGTCAGAAATTTTGAAATCTGTAGCAATTTTAGCTTGAAGCGCCCAGACGATTTGATGGAAACAAAAATATGTAGCACGTTACAAAATAACTATAATGCAATGTGTAGGATGTTAATTTTTACATGTCCCATGAAAGTCAGAAATTTTGAAACTCGAAAACATTATTAGCTTTGTAAGTACACAAACTACTTGCAGGGAAAAATAAAAAATTCATAGTGTGTTATAAAATAATTTTGCGCAATGTGTAGGGTGTTAATTTGTACATGTCCCTTAAAAATTAGAAATTTAGGAAATCACAAAGCAATTACTAATGAAAGCACGGGACATCGATAGCAATTGTTACATGATACAATCATTGCATTTGGTGTACTAATTGAGCTTTGCATGGACCTATGTCAGCTACATCATATCGAGCATTCAAGATTTGTTCGTGTTCTACGGGAATGATCTCATATGCAATAGACCGTATGGGATGAACCTGTCAAATTGTGATCAGATCATGATCCGGACGTCGAGCCTTAAAGACATGAGCCTCTCGAATCTAAGGAGGTACATGCGTTCTGCGTTTGATTGGGTCATTGCAAGGAAGAAGCTACACATCGAGGCGTTGTACGTCTCAGTGGTGGGTGGTGTAGGGGAGACCTTTTGGCAACTTCTGAAGGTGACAAGTGACGTGTTATGGAGCAATTACATGGAGGTTGTGTGCAACACTGCTGCTACGATATATACAAGGCCAATGGTGTATGTTTAATTCGTGGAGCAATTACTCCCAACTATAGTATGCATGTAATCAAAAAGTACTCGGCATGCTACTCCCAATTGTATTATGAAGTTTATTTAAATCCAAACAAACCTATTATCTCGTCTTTTCGCATTCAATGATTCATATAGCAAGTCATCTAACAATATTAACATACCAGTTTTCTCCGTACACGAATTCTCAATAACATTAAAATATCGCTTATCATCATACGTACCGATTGTTCTACGGTCAATCGCTTCTAAAAAAATTTCTAAATTTTTTTACACTCCTATAGGATACAATGACCATAAACTTTTCTTACAACTCCAACATATTTTTTCCCAGTTAAAAACTACAAAATTGATAAAAATTAAAAAATTCACGCGGGCTGATTGTAGTCGCCCAACGAGGGCGACTAGCCTGCAAGTCGCCCAATAGGGGACGATTGACTGCTGTCGTCCGATGGTAGGGCGACTGGACTTCTGTCGTTCATCTTTTGGGCGATTGGCTCCAGTCGCCTTTTCAGTGGATGATTGGAGCCTATTTTAAAAAAAATTTCTCGCAGGTACATTTTCGTAAGTTTAAATAGAAAATAGATTATTCGTTAAAAAAAATCCGATTTTACACATCCACGCGGGAAGCAACAGTCCCGATGTTCCTTACCGGCTAAGAGTCAGTGCCGTGAAAACGAGATGGAGAGCTGGCGCCGCGCTTCTCCGGCCGAAGCGAACGCAGCAGAAACACTAGTAGGTCCTAGCATGCAGTGAACGCATGTGGGCCTATGCCGTCGCCATGATGTACACGTGTTTGTTGGTCCTCGGCTGCTATCGAATTAATAAAGTGAAAGAGAAAGGTTGGAAAGACAGTACGCGGGTGTCTGTGTCTCCTACCTGCCACTGTTTGTTAACGTAATCCTCGGCTAGCCGGCGTAGACTAGGAGTGAGCGCTAGCTTTTGAGCCTTTGAACGCATGAAGATTAAACTTTATGCGTTAATTTTACACTAGGAGTGAGGGCTAGTTTTTAAGATTAGACTTTAATCATTAATTTTACACTAATATATATTTAAAATGTCACGGAAGTATAGTACTGTAAGAGTATTTCCTATGATAAATCTGAAAGTATTATTTCAACACAATCAATCTAAATAATCAGAAAGTAATTGTTAGTTGAAGATAACAAGTTTGATTGGGTGCTTTTTTGGGCTTAAAATCTTACGTTTATAGTTTTTTTACTGTAGCAGATAAAAATATATTGTACCTACTGGTACCTTTTTTGCTTAATTAAATTTAAAAAATAAAAAATTATATAATTACGGATAATACAAAAGTAATAAAAAAAATAAAAAGCTAAAAAACAAAAAAATTAAAAAAGGACAGAATTAAGAAGTACAAGCATGAATGAACAGTGAATCTAGCTAGCTAGGTAGGAAACGATGCTTCCATTTCGAAAACAGCGACGGCCTTGGTTGCTCACGGCCGGAGCAGCAGAATTCTACGACGCCGCGTCCGTCACCTTGGTTGACCGTCGACCCTGCGACGTGTCCACACGAGCACGACTAGGGATGAAAACGGATCAGATACGGTCGAATAGTATCAAATACGAATACGAATCCATATTTTTAAAACGAATACGAATACAAATTCGAATATTTTTAAATACGAATACGAATATTCTCGAATACGAATACATATATTTTCGAATACGGATTTTCTCGGATACGAATATCGGATAAAACGGATTTCTAACTAATTTCACCGGTTTTTGACTGGTTACCGGTTTTAAACCAACTAAATTCAAATTTTGAATCACAAAATTTGTACGAATTTTTCATGAATTCTAGAAACGGATCGAATACGAATCGAATAGTCTCGAATACGGATACGGATACGAATATTCTCGAATACGAATGCGAATACGAATACTCTCAAATACGGATACGAATATTCTCGAATACGAATACGAATATTTTCAAATACGAATTTTTGCTTACCATATTCGTGTTTTCTCGGATACGAATATCGAATAAAATGATTTATCCGTTACCGTTTTCCACCCCTAGCACGACAAAGCCTACGAGGCTAAGTTACTGCAGCACAGACTGACCGGTGGGGCCAGGAACTTTTCCAGCAACTCGGCTCCTCTCCTCTGCTCCCCGACAAAACCTCCATCCCATGCAACGCAGCAACGCCGCCGCACACAAGGACACAAATGTAACACCCCGCCGGCGGCCACACCACCCACCACCACCATGCCGGCCTCATCTCTCCCGTGGTGGCTCGCCACCACCACCTGCTCCCCTCCGCCATCGTCTGACGACGCCTCCTCCCCCCCGACCGCCTAGCCTTCCTCTTCCTCTCCCCTGCCCGCAGCGCGCGCCCTCGGCGCCATCGACCTCCTCTTCCTCCTCGCCACCCTCGCCCTCGCCATCCGCGCCCGCCTCTCCCGCTCCTCAACACCTCCCCGCCGCCGCCTCCATCACCGAGCACGACAACAACCACGCGCAGGAGCCCTCCTCGAGAAACCAGCGACTGCGTCGGCGCTACCCCGACGCGGGAGCTTCCGGCACAGGCTCGCGCTCGCGGCATCGACGGCCCTCACGGCCGCGTCGCTCGTGCTGCTCGCGCTCACGCTCCTGCTCCTCCCGCGGACCGCATGGCTCGCGGCGGAGTGCGCCTTCCTCGCGGTGCAGTTCGTGGCGCACCTCGCCGCCGCGGGGTCGTCGCGGCGGAAAAGGCGTCGGGGCACGAGCCCACCCAGTCCACCTCCGCCTATTCTGGCTCGGCACAGTGGCTCTTGCCGTGCTCTTCTCCGGCTCCGCGGTTGCGCGCTACGCCGCCGGCGAGCCCATCCTACCCGACGACCCCGTCGCGTTCGCGGGCCTGGTCCTGTCGCTTCCTCTGCTGTACTTCTCCGCCACCGGCTCCACCGGCCTCGGTGATGCGGGGACGACCAACGAGGAAGAGCGAAGCGGTGCTTCTGATAATACCTCCGCAGCGACGGCGTCGTGGCTCTCGCTCGCGACGTTCAGCTGGATCAACCCGCTCATCACCAAAGGTTCCAGAGCGGCCCTCGTCACCGAAGAAGTCCCGCCGGTGGCGCCGGCCGACTCCGCCGAGGCGGCGTACGCGCTGTTCGTGTCCAACTGGGCAGCGCCGCCGCCGGGGTCCAAGGCCGGGCGACCGGTGCTTACCACGCTGCTGCGATCCTTCTGGCCGCAGTTCTTGCTCACCGCCGCGCTTGGCGTGGCGCACCTCTCGGTGATGTACATCGGCCCGTCCCTCGTGGATAGGTTCGTCGAGTTCGTCCGCCGCGGCGGGAGGTGACGGAGGGCTGCAGCTGGTCGTTATCCTCCTTGTCGGCAAGGCGGCCGAGACTCTGGCGTCGCACCACTACGAGTTCCAGGGCAGAAGTTGGGCATGCGCATCCACGCCGCGCTGCTCGCGGCGGTATACCGCAAGTCGCTGCGGCTGTCCACGGGCGCGCGGCGCGCGCACGGCGCCGGTGCGATCGTGAACTACATGGAGGTGGACGCCTATGAGGTGGCCAATGTAACGCACGGGCTCCACAACCTGTGGCTGATGCCGCTGGAGATCGCCGTCGCCCTCGCCCTGCTCTACACCCACCTCGGCCCGGCCGTGCTCACCGCGGTCGCGGCGATCGCCGTGGTCACCGTCGTCGTGGCCCTCGCAAACCGCCGCAACCTGGAGTATCAGTTCAAGTTCCTCGGCAAGCGCGACGAGCGCATGAAGGCCATCACCGAGCTGCTCAACTACGTACGCGTGATAAAGCTGCAGGCGTGGGAGGAGACGTTCGGCGCCAAGATTCGCGAGCTCCGCGAGGCTGAGCTCGGGTGGCTGGCCAAGTCCATGTACTTCATGTGCGCCAACACCGCCGTGCTCTGGAGCGGCCCGCTTGCCATGACCGTCCTCGTGTTCGGCACGTGCGTGCTGACTGGCGTCAAGCTCGACGCCGGCAAGGTGTTCACGGCCACCGCGTTCTTCCGAATGCTCGATGGACCTATGCAGAGCTTCCCGGAGTCAATTGCCGCCGTGACGCAGGCGACTGTATCGCTGGGAAGGCTTGACAGGTACTTGCTCGACGCAGAGCTCGACGATGCCACGGTGGAGCGTGTCCATGACATTGCCATTGGTGCGGATGGGGTAGTGGTGGAGGTGCGCGATGGCGTGTTCGCGTGGGATGTGAGGGGCAAGAAGGGGAATGAAGAGGACGGAGATGAAGACAATGACGGCGAAGGTGAAGGCGAAGAGGAGGATGAGAAAGTTGTGGAGGAAACACCGGTGCTGGAGACAGTGCTGAAGGGGATTAATATGGAGGTAAGGAGGGGCGACCTTGCGGCGGTGGCCGGAACGGTCGGGTCCGGCAAGTCGTCGCTGCTGTCCTGCATTATGGGGGAGATGGACAAGGTCTCCGGCAAGGTGAGTGTGTGGTGCTTCTGATACAAAACAAACATCGTTAGTGTCAATACTGTGCATTTTGCTCATTGATTCGCGCAACATTCTTAAGATCAAATGCGAGGGTTTTGTAGGTTTATTTCACTTTGACATAAGATATTTCCTTCCTGCTCAATGGTTGAAATCAGGGTAGATGGGTGCAAATTGCGTGCAAGATCAAATGTACCAATTGAGAGTTAGTTTTTTTTTCCCTATGTAGTAGGCAGTAGGCACTGGCCCAAGGCTCAGCGGGTAGGAAACATCGGTTAAACACCAATTAGTAATTCACACTCCTAGAGAAGCCTCTTCAAGTCCATGTTCTTAATTCTTATCGTTTGCCACTTGTTTGGATTGGGGAGTCTGGAATCACCGGAAGATGTGCAATTTACCAGCTTGGTCGCTTATATAAGGTGCAGCAAGTGATAAGTTGGCATCGTTGTTGAATGGAGAACTGTCAGAGATAAGTGGCATCCAGATTATATATTTCCAAGGAGGACTAACAGGGGATGCAAGTTAGTTGCAAATCTAACAATCTAAGTACGCTTCCTTGTTTGACATGCCAACTATGCCCACTACGTGTTTGAAGAAATGCCTCTATCGGATTGACCTGGTTTATGCTGTTTTATGTTTGATCAAATGCCCAACCATTGATTCTATTGTCAGTCTGCAATTTGGAGGAAGTGTGAAATTTTATGCTCGTTGGAGATTGTGTGGAGAAAGCACATTGTTTTCTACGACTGACATGCTCTTTTAGTCTTTTGTCTTCCTCATTGACAACATTAATATAGATATAATTTGAGTAGTTTTATTGTTATGTGCAGTATAGTTAGGTGTTCTGTGTTCTTTTCTTAGCGCATTTAGAGAAGTAAAACATGATTCTTCATGATGGTAGTTGGGATATAGAGGCATAATATAGAGTTACAGAACCATCTCTAGGCTACGTCTGCCATATCAATATTCTCCTGCAAATAATAACATTATGATAAACTTTCTTCGGCAGTTAGTGAGGATTCACAGATAAAGCATCAGGAAGTATATTCATCAATATAATTTGCATCATGTTATATTCATCAATATAATTTGCATTATGTTAGCATTGTCCAGATAAATTCCATCACATGTACGCTGTTCAGTAGTTTGTATCCTCATCCTTATTTGCTTAATCCTTTTGCATTTTCAACAGGTTAGGGTATGCGGGAGCACTGCATATGTTGCACAGACGGCTTGGATCCAAAATGGGACCATTCGAGAGAATATCTTATTTGGACAGCCAATGGATGCTGAAAGATATAAAGAAGTTATACGGTCTTGCTGCCTAGAAAAGGATTTGGAAATGATGGAATTTGGTGACCAGACTGAAATAGGAGAGCGAGGGATCAATCTAAGTGGTGGGCAGAAACAGCGCATTCAGCTTGCCAGAGCAGTTTATCAAAATTGCGATATATATCTCCTTGATGATGTCTTTAGTGCTGTTGATGCACATACTGGTTCGAAAATCTTTAAGGTAAAATATTTATTTTTAGTCTGTTCGCACTGTTAAGCCTGTACACATTTCAAAATGATAAAAAATATTAATTAATTATCAAATGTCAATATTTTTAAGCTTTATTAGATGTGTTATTGTGTCGTGACCCCTGCAGTAATTTCAGCCTGTTGTGAGATTCCTAGAATATACTTCATATTAGTCGTAAGAATTGTTATTGTTGTCTTGTTCTGATCCATTGCAGAACTGACTAATTAGTCGAATAGTTTGTTGTAATATGAGAAGTATCGTGCTAATCATCTACTTATGTTGAGTGCACTATGTCAAGCAGGTTTTATTCTTTGCTGTATCGACTGGATTTACTCTCAGGTGGCTTCATATGCCATTTGATCTGTGTAACCGAGAATTTGAGTCTTTGATTTTTTTCTGCGTGCACGCAAGCCCTGCCTTACTGCATTTGGTAGAGTTGTAAATGGATGACAAAGATTGTAATTCGCGATAGGAGAAACTCAACCCATGTTGAAATGTTGTAGAAATGATTATATCCAAGGGATAACAGCTAGTGCCTAGTGTCACGATTATTTAAGTTTTAGCTCAGGAAAGACAGGGAAAAAAGGGACCAAAGGGAGAAACCCTCTAGATACAATAGTTAGTCCAATTAATCATACATTTTTCTGCAGATTTATTTTCGTATTTATATTATGCCGCTATATTTGCTTGGCATCACAACAATGAGCTTTCTTCTGTAGGAATGTCTAAGGGGCATGCTCAAGGGAAAGACCATCTTACTTGTAACTCACCAAGTGGATTTCTTGCATAATGTGGACAACATATTTGTAAGTTAGATGTTACAACTTGAACCATATAGTCATGTTCTTTTCATATACTTGAAACTAGAGGTCTAAAGATAGAATTGATCACTGAAATTATCACTTTTTTATGTTGCTTGCATGTTTGTCATTTAGTCACGTTATCAGCTATTCATTCGAAGATAGATTTATATGTGACTATATAAGGTAGTTACTTTTTGGTCAGCTCTTCTTGCAGAAGGGGCACAATGCTCGATGCTAGAACTTGTCTGCTGTGTACTGAATTAATAAATATTTCTTGCTATTTGGAATTATGAAGGTCATGAGAGATGGTATGATTGCGCAGTCAGGAATGTATGATGAGTTACTAGAAGCAGGCTCAGATTTTGCAGCTCTAGTTGCTGCTCATGATAGTTCAATGGAACTGGTGGAACAAAGCCAAGTAGAAAAAACTGAACATTCTCAGCCTGCTGCAGTAATCAGAATCCCTTCTCTTCGCTCTAGATCCATTGGAAAGGGTGAGAAGGTAGTCGTCGCGCCAGATATAGAAGCAGCTACTTCTAAGATTATAAAAGAAGAGGAAAGAGAGAGTGGTCAAGTAAGTTGGCGTGTGTACAGGCTATACATGACAGAGGCTTGGGGTTGGTGGGGGGTTGTGGGCATGCTTGCTTTCTCAATGGTGTGGCAAGGTTCTTATATGGCTAGTGACTATTGGCTGTCATATGAAACATCAGGCAGCATTCCATTTAATCCATCATTGTTTATTGGAGTGTATGTTGCCATAGCTGCTGTTTCAATGGTCCTTCAAGTAATCAAGACTCTTCTTGAGACAGTCTTGGGACTTCAAACAGCTCAGATCTTTTTCAAGAAGATGTTTGACAGCATTTTGCATGCCCCAATGTCATTTTTTGACACCACTCCTTCAGGAAGGATTCTTAGTCGGGTAAATCTCTTCTTATGGTTTATTTGGTGATAAAATTAACTTGCCTATTTGCCCCCAACTTTATGACAGATAACCTCTGAAGTCTGAATTGATTATATATTCTTCAGAAAACCTTATTTTTTCTCTTCCCCCTCCTTCTATTAACTTAAATGGGTGTTAAGAATGCTACTCCCCTGTTAGCACTGCTTTTACTCTGACATGTATAAAAGGAAAGAGTAAGTTTCAGTTTTTCTTTTGTGAGCTCTGGAAAGAGTGTTAATACAATTTTTTTATCTTCTACTGATACGATGTCCCCCTTGTCTTCTTTTATCTTCTACTGATACGATGTCCCCCTTGTCTTCTTTTATCTTCTACTGATACGATGTCCCCCTTGTCTTTCTCAGGCATCATCTGACCAAACAACCATCGATGTAGCACTGGCCTTTTTTGTTAGTCTGACAATTTCAATGTACATTTCAGTATTAAGCACCATAATTGTTACTTGTCAGGTCGCCTGGCCATCAGTTATAGCTGTAATTCCACTTCTACTAGTGAACATCTGGTACAGGGTATGCTCCTACTGTAAAATTCACCTCAGACAACTTAGCTAGTTCCACTCAGAGAAACAGAATACTAACTTGCAATTTTTCACCTGATTTCTGCAGAATCGCTATCTTGCAACTTCCAGGGAGCTAACTCGACTTGAAGGAGTAACAAAGGCACCGGTGATTGATCACTTTTCGGAGACTGTTCTAGGTGCTACAACCATAAGATGTTTCAAGAAGGAGAATGAATTTTTCCAGGAGAATTTAGACAGAATTAATTCAAATTTGCGCATGGCCTTCCACAACTATGCAGCAAATGAATGGCTTGGGTTCCGACTGGAGCTGATTGGAACACTCGTATTGTCAATAACTGCTTTTCTCATGATCAGCCTGCCTAGCAATTTTATCAAGAAAGGTACCAATCGAATATATAATAGATTCAGTCTTTTCTTAGCATAGAAAAGCAGCCATATTATCTCAGGATAAAGGAACCAATTTCTGCTTCATCAAGTTGAGCAGCTTGTCCCTAACAGCTTCATTAATCAAAAACCAATAATATAAGAATACTGTACCGCATTTTGAATTTAGAACTGTACAGCTAAGCCCTCTGTTTTTTAGTTTGATTGGATGTTAGTAAACAGGTTGAAGATATATATACATGGCTGTTTTATCTCATTTAATCTTTGCATAATTGATTGACAGATGATTTTTTTTAAACTGGTATACCTAGTAAAGCAGTCTGTGTAGATTTATGATCACGAGCTTTTCATAGGTTGCAGGAGCTGATGTTTGCTATGTTGTTGCAGAATTTGTGGGCATGTCTCTTTCGTACGGCCTTTCCCTCAATTATCTGGTGTACTTTGCAATATCCATTAGCTGTATGTTAGAAAATGATATGGTTGCTGTGGAGAGGGTAAATCAGTTCAGCACTCTTCCTTCTGAGGCGGCGTGGAAAATAGATGACCGTCTTCCTTCTCCAAATTGGCCCACTCATGGAGATATTGACATCAACGGTCTAAAGGTTAGAAGATTAAAGTACTTAGACATGCACGATCTTGTACTATCTATTTATACAGCGACTTCTGTTCCACATAAATTTGATGCAACTACCGGTCTATCTTGCACCCAATAGAGTGGAGAATGCATTCAAACATTCTCTTTGTAATTAGGGATTATCTACAACAGTCAACAATCGAACACATCATTTGTTATCCTTTCAGGTTAGGTATCGACCAAATACACCTCTAATTCTGAAAGGCATTACTGTAAGCATTACTGGTGGTGAAAAGATAGGAGTTGTAGGAAGGACAGGCAGTGGCAAGTCAACTTTGATCCAAGCATTGTTCAGGCTTGTAGAGCCTGCGGAGGGGAAAATGATCATTGATGGAATAGACATATGCACATTGGGTCTGCATGATCTTAGGTCCCAATTTGGCATAATTCCTCAGGAACCAGTTCTCTTTGAAGGAACAATTCGAAGTAACATTGATCCAATTGGGCGGTATTCAGATGCTGAAATATGGCAGGTATGGTGTGAGAAACATATTTCTTTCAGCTTCCCTCCTTCAGGATGCACAGTGCTAATTAGCCGTGGGAATTAATTCACATGTTTGCAGGCTCTGGAACGTTGCCAGCTGAAAGATGTAGTAGCTTCAAAACCTGAAAAACTTGATGCTCTAGGTTTGCTTATTATATGCTTCCGTTGTATTCTTGTTGGCTTAAGTTGCATCTGTCACTCAAGACTTAATTACTTAAATATTATTCCAGAAGTTCTATGTCTGAAGAAGTGTTGGCTAGTTGCTGATTAAGATCATTTACAAATCCAAACCACTTTACTTTTCAAAACATTAAATATATTAAATAGTACAGCAACTTACTTCTATAACTGACAGACCTGTAGGCTGTAGATATCACAAATTGTACATATGGTGATCAATCCTTATCAAATGACAGGTACCATATACAAGAAAACACTATTCCATGTCTAAACAAATTATTCAGTTTGGAGATACTCTACTATGATAGGTGCTCAATGAACATAGAAAAGTTTAAAATAAATCCACAGCCTAATAGCTGAACCCAAATGCTACAACCTAAATACACAACTATCAATTTGCAAAAGAGCTTAAATTGATTGTCCATTGTACAAAATAAATCTATGCTGACCAAATAAAAATATTTGCTTATGAGCAATTCTTTGCTAACTAATTTTTTTTCTGTTCTTCTCGAGAACATTATCTAAGTGGTATCTGCATAAACAAAGAAGTGTACAGCATGACCGATGTCATAGAATTTTCTTTTCTTTTTATATTATAATGCTAATGTGTACACTCATTTCATTTACTTTGGTTCTTCACAGTGGCTGATAGTGGGAGAACTGGAGCGTAGGCCAAAGACAGCTTCTTTGTCTTGGTCGTGTCATATTGAAGCAGACCCAAATCTTATTTATGGATGAGGCAACTGCTTCAGTTGATTCTCAAACTGATGCCACGATTCAGAAGATCACCCGACAAGAATTTTCGTCATGTACAATAATTACCATTGCACACAGAATACCAACAGTCATGGACTGTGATAGAGTTTTGGTGCTGGACGCAGGTTGGTCTCTTCAGTCTTGCTACTTATTGATAGAAAACGCACATTTTGGTTTTAAGTGCTCTTCATTGTTGATATTTGCCTTTTCCTATTTATAGATTAAGATGAGCATTTGTATATCTATTGCTAGGTCTGGTTCAGAGAAGTGAATCCTGTTTTTCAGTTGGTTCTTTTAAGTCTTGTCATTTATTGTTCCAGAATGCCATTTTAAAATCTATTTCTGTTCAGGTCTGGTGAAGGAATTTGATGCACCATCAAGGTTGATTGAACAACCGTCCCTCTTCGGGGCGATGGTCCATGAGTACGCCAATCGCTCGTCCAACCTGTAACTCCCTCCGTTACAGGTTTTTGCCGATATAAATAAAGTCGGTATAGTATATACTACAATTAACTAGTAGATCCTATCTTGAAAAGATATTATATTTAAAAGCTAGTTCATCAGTAAAAAGCTGAAAAGAACAGGTCCCGATCCAACAACGCACTTGAACATTGCAAAGTTTTTTTACCCCAGGAAGGAAAACCCAAATTCCAGTGAGGGAATTTGAAGAACAAAGTAAAAGTTCACTAAGAAAAGCTATCAGATCCTTAAACCCACAGCGGAATAACAAGACCTTACCAACAGTAACAGGCAAGTGGAAAAGGTAGCCCACGCAGGGTTGCAACCCGCTCCAACAACAAAAGACGGAAAATACAGCCAAAATGAATACCGAACTGGTCAGCCATTTTTCCATTCCGGCATCGAACCTGCCTGACCTATCTTCTTCGAGTTCTCCTTGGTCTGGATAAGGCGATGCAAGTTGCATCGAACCTCGGCCGACCTCCTCGTGTACGTGGATAAGGCGATGCAAGTTGCATCGGCTGATGCATGGTCGATCCACCTTTCGCGCCACTACCCTACGTTCCCGTGAAGTGAGCTGGCCGATGCACTCCGCTGGATGCTAGGACTTTTCTTTTTCAGTTTTTAATTCCTACTTTTGACTTTTCTACGGTAACTAACTTTTAAATAGTGTATTTTTTTAAAATAAGATATACTAGTTAATTTTAGTATATACTATACCGACTTCATTTATATCGGTAAAAATACATGTGAGTTTCTGTTGCTCTGTAATATCTCTTACAAACAGCTAAAAACCATAAAACACAGTCAAAAATCATAAACCTTAAAAAAAAATAGGCTCATTTCCATCCATTCCACCACTTACACGTAAACCACTGTGTAGTGCGAGCAACACCGGAGTCACCATGTAGCTAGTAAGTGAGCTAGGAGAAGAGTCACATTTACAAAGCCAAGGTTCTCGAGAAGTCATCTTGGTAGTACGGTATATACCTGTCTCTATGTACTACCTTATCTTTATATGAGTACGTTGTGTTGAGATATATAGTGATCATTATTGTGCAACGTGCTTTGTCTTGTTATCATTATTGATTCTCGGTAGATTAAAGTAGGACCTCAAAGTAAGAGAACTCACTCGTGGTTTTTTTGTTAGTGAACCTAGTCGAGCTCAGGATAAGTGCTCCCACTGTATGATTCGCCCTGATACATGCATACTTGTAGAACTCTTATTGGCTAGCAATCATGGTTACACTAGTACTAGTTAAGTGTAGCAACACCAATACTCTGTAGTAGTCGACGACTATAGGAAGTTACCTAGACTTGTCCTGGACACACTACTACAGAAAACTTAATAGTAGACGATAAATCACAGACGGTTTGATAAAATCGTCTGTGACCGGCACTGACACAGATGGTTTTAATTTGGACACCGTCTCTGTTGATGGCGTCGGAAAAATTAGTATCACAGACGGTTCTTACCGATGAACCGTCTGGGATATTTTACTATCACGCACGGTTTTATTAAAACCGCCGCGATAAGCTCATTATCGCGCACGGTTTGTATTAAAACCGCCGTGATGATTCGAGATATCACAGACGGTTTTTAATAAGAAACCGTCTGTGATAATGGCACTAGATATTTATTGCGCCGCTCAGAACCGCATCTATCTTCATTTCGATCCAGATCTGGCCGGCGCTGCACTCTTTCGCTCAAGAGGCAAGCTAGGCGATTTCAGGCCAATTAATTTGGTGGGAGAAGGCAGAGATTGAGCTTTGAAGATTCATACTTTCCTGCTCTAGATATGGTTAGTAATGAAATCTATTTTTCTTTGCATTACAATTTAGATCGATCTAATTAGTAATTGGTGAGTGTTTATTGAAGATGGTTTGCAAAATTGTTGGTTATATAATAGTTGTTGTGTTTATAATATGAATTAAGCTAGCAAAGCCTGAATGCATGTGGTATATATGTAGTAATAATTAATTAATTTAATTTTTAATACTAAGTTGCTATATATATATATATATAACGTAGGACCGAAGCTGGATGTGTGCCGCGAACCGTGTGATTGAAGAGTACATTAATGGCGTGTCTGCTTTACAAGAGTTGCCGAGGAGGATATCTTTGAATAAGGGGTGGAATATATGTACTTGTCCATGCAATCGATGCGAAATTTAAAGATGTTTATGAACCGAGGGCAAATTGAAGCGCACTTGATTCGGAGGGGTTTCAAAAAGGGTTATACGTGTTGGACCAATCATGGCGAAGTCAATGATCATATGTCGCCGGATGACATCGCCGGTGAAGTGAATGATATGTCACGGATGACATCGCGGTGAAGTGAGTGACATGTCACGGATGATTTCGATTGTGGTTCGGATTCGGATAGGTTGCACGATGACAATCTGGATCAGATGCTTCGCGATGTAGAAGAGAACTATGATGAGAGAGAATATGTTAAATTTCGGGGCTTGATGGAGGACTCGGAGAAACATTTGTTCACGTGCTGCAGGTCAAAGTACATAAGGTTGTCAGTCGTGCTTGAACTGTTGAAATTGAAGGCAAGCAACGGTTGGTCCGACAAAAGTTTTACGGCGCTGCTAGGTCTTTTAGCGGACATGCTTCCAAGGGAAATGAGTTGCCTAAAACCACGTATAAAGCCAAGAAGGTTTTTTGTCCGTTGGGAATAGAAGTAAAAAGAATACATGCATATCCGCACGATCGTATCCTGCATCAGTAAAGTATGCAAACATGCATGTATGTCTGGTGTGCAACACATCCCGATACAAATGTAACAATCAATCAGATGACAGCGAGAGAATAGATGTGAAGAAAGGACCTCCTGCTAAGGCGGCATGGTATTTTCCTATAATTCCCCGTTTGAAAAGGTTTTTTACAAATCCAAAGGAGGCAAAACTGCTGCGTTGGCACTCGGAGGAGCGTAAGAAGGATAGAATGCTAAGACACCTTGCTGATTCCGCCTAATGGAGAAACATCGATAGGAGTTTTGCAGACTTCGGTTGCTGGTTCGGACTGAGTACAGATGGAATGAATTCTTCAAGAGCATGAGCAATAGACGTAGCACATGGCCCGTGACTCTCGCATCTATAACCTTCCTCCTTGGTTGTGTATGAAGCGAAAGTATATTTTGCTGTCGATACTTATCCAAGGGCTAAAGTAACCTAGGAATGATATTGATGTGTACCTAGTACCGTTGGTGGAAGATCTAAAAGTATTGTGGAACGAAGGGGTACAGGTATGTGATGCATACAAAAGAGAGAACTTCACTTTGCGCTCCTTATTGTTCTGCACCATAAATGATTATCCTGCCATTACTAACCTATCACAGACGGTTTTTAGTTAAAAATCGTCTGTGATATTTATATATCCCAGACGGTTTTTACTTACAAACCGTCTGTGCGGTTTGAAAACCATCTGTGATAACCTTCTATATCACTGACCCATAAATTCAAACGGTTCAGAAAACTGTCTGTGATGATGTTTCTGAACCATCTGTAATACTGATTTCTATAGTAGTGACATATCCAACTGTACCTCTAAGAATCACCAAGTTGGTGACAACAACTTAGTTATGTTTCCATATATCACTTAATACTTCGCGTATCACTTCTACCACTTGACATTAGTATGCACCAGCTTTGTATTTGCCAAGATCACTAGACAGGAATCACAGCTACTTAGACTTTGGTTAGCTATCTACCTTTAGTTATGTTGTGCGTGGTTTGATAAGTGTATGTGTGAGCAAAGCTTAGACTTAGTAGCAGAAACTAGCTTTGTTAATATACCAACTGGATTATCATGAATACTTATCTTGCTGACTTTAATATCACCTTGAGTAATGACACCTCGAATGTAGTGATACCTGATATCAATGTGCTTTGTTCTCTCATGGAATATTTGATCTTTTGTAAGGTAAATAGCACTCTGACTATCACAAAATATTGTAGTGCAAGATGTACTTTCACAAAGCTCAGTAAATAAACCTCTTAGCCAAATGACTTCTTTGCAAGTTTCAGAAATACCCAATACTCAGCTTATGTAATAAACAAGGCAACGGTACCTTGCAAACTTACTTTCTACCTAATGGCACACTCTCCAACGATGAACGCTACGCTGCACGCTCGTAATCGAGCGCACTCGAGACTTCGATCAGAGACCCGGCTCCTTTGACCACGCAGTAGGCTCGATCACCGTAGTCGTAACTCAGTTACGACCACGTTGTGGCTTACGACTATATTGAAGACTCGATCTCCGTGGTCGTAACTTGTTTACGACCACATTTTTAGCTCCTGCGGACACTTCCGCTCCCCGTGGTTGTAACTCGTTTACGACCACGTCTTCTGCTTCGCTCAAAACGTTAAACTCAATAACTTTTCGGGAGCAAAAGCACTCTACTTTTTTTATTTCTCTCCCTCTCATTTCGGTCACACCGATTGCTTTAGTTTTGATCATACCAATCGCTTCTCGCTTTCTCATTATATGGCTCGCCTTTTACCCAACACAACGACTACCACACGAGACAACTACGACACGGAGTCGAAAGTTGACTCATACACAAACAAACTCGTACACAACTCGAACGCGATTAAACAAGATTACTAACTTTAATACTTCCTGAAGTACAGCCAGGAGCAACACCGCCAGGGATATGGAGGCTACCTCAACGACTGACTTAGTGACTTTAGCACATGGTGTGTAGAGCCGTCTCTCAATAAGATTAGGAGTTTCCCCTAGACGTTAGATCTTGCATTAGGACTTTGACCATTATTTTCAGTGTGTGCGGTGTGAGCTGCAAGAGCCTTCAAGGCACTTTGCAGCCATCCTAACACCAATTTATTAATTAATGAGTTGCATTAGTTCGTTTTAAAAGGTTGTTGCTTTGTGTTCGATGTTCATTGTTGGGTTTAAGCTTACTTGTCTTGCGCTTTTCCCGCTCATCTAATCCCTTGGAGCAATAACCAGATGGTGCAGACTCGAGGCAACAACAGCGCGAACAACAATGGAAACAATGAGAATGCTGGCAACAATGGAGCTAATCTTCCGCAGCCGCCACAAGTGGATCCTTAGAACTTGGGAGCTTTCCTTGCTACTCAAACCCAAATGATGCAAATGATGATGCAACAGATGATCAATAATCAATCCAACAACCAACCTACACTAGCTGCCGCTCAAGTTGCTCGTTCACTGTCCAGGATTGCGGAGTTCACGGGGACCGGACCGCCCACCTTTGTAGGAAATGTCTCATCAGTAGAGGCAGATGAGTGGCTTCGTGTGGTGGAAAGGAAGCTGATCATCACAATATGATGATAACGAGAAAGTTTTGTAGGAGTTGGAGCTGAATGGTGAGAGAACTATCGTACTGCACATAAGGTTCAGGTGGTCAGGATGTCACGTGAGGTGATCAAGCTTATGCTAAAGCATGTGAAGGTCAAAGGTGGATGTTGCGTGGAGGCGTGGAGACGGTTACAATCGGTGACTAGGAGGGCTAGGACTAGGAAGGGGTATCGAGGTCCAAGTGGTCGGTGGTCACGTGAGGTGATCGGACTCACGCGATAGCCCGTAGTGATGGTGCACGATGGAGATACAGGAGGGATATCCGGAGGCTTTGTCGTGTGTGTCGTATGGAGTTGTGGATGGAGTCCATAACTTGTACGAGTTGATTAAAACCTATGTCAGGAAGGGTTTCGGGACCCTTGATTTGAGGAAGAGATAGGATCTCGTGTCCAGGTTGTTAAGGGCATGGTTTTGAGGTGTTCGAGTGGAACACGCTGTGGGCACTGGCCTATAAAAGCAGGGAAGGCTACAGGCTAGCGGACAGGGTTTTAGAGCTTTTGTGGAGAAGGTTTTGGGTGCCGTGAGGCGCTTGTAGCCAAAAACTTAATGATGAAATAATAGATCGATTCTTTCTTCTCCGTTGACTTCGAGCATCGCCCTTTCTCTCTTTCCGTGCTCTATTTTTGTCTTCGTAGCGTATCGTTCGGGCTGTGGTCAAACAACTGAAGTCGTTAGGTGGAAGGAAGTCATGACCACGTGCGGAGTTGACGGGCAGAGTGATTGGAATGACCAGGAGGTCGATCTGAGATCATGCGAAGTGATCAAAATGAGTCAATGATCGATTTGAGCACTCGTAAGCAAGCGGTCATAAGCGAGCAGCCGGAGTGAGCGATCAGAAGCGTGCGGTCATAAGCGAGTGGTCAGAGCTATCATTCGGGATGAGTGATCGTAATGTCTGGTCGTAACGAGCAGTCGGACGATAGAGCATGTGGTCGTAACGAGCTCGTACGACCAGAGCGACAGAGGCTACAACCATGTACATTCGAGCAGCAGTGGTCGTTATCTTCGTTTGGTAATCCAAATTGCTTCTTTTAGTTTTCTGTGCTGAGTTTTGAT
Source organism: Bonia amplexicaulis (assembly GCA_036346245.1). Taxonomy (NCBI): domain Eukaryota; kingdom Viridiplantae; phylum Streptophyta; class Magnoliopsida; order Poales; family Poaceae; genus Bonia; species Bonia amplexicaulis. The sequence goes on along the minus strand of JAYGGG010000127.1, from coordinate 92,479 downwards.
TTTAGATGGTAAAAACAAAGACAATCATTCACCTTCTTTGATTATGCCATACAATCCTAAAGAAAGCCCGATTTTGTTAGTGTGCCTTCTCTAGTTTGCCGATTATCTGGAAGGCCCCGAATGGCTATTGTGGGAAGTGGACACTAATAAAGATAATTTTGGTTTGTGTAGGGGAATATCTAGCGGAGTATGCCTGATGTTGATGTGACTTCCACATTACTGAATATGAAAGGCTAGCAATCAAAAGGTACGCAGTAATGATTAGCTTCAGAGCATCAGTTCCTAGAGAGGATGCCATGCTTGCCCTAACTCACCAAGAGTAGCAAATGGTTAAGAAGAGAGTTTTATTTATTTTGGCCTTGATAGGTGTTAAAATGAAACCAGTGTCTGTTGGAGAAAAGAGCTTGCCTATGTCTCGAGTTACTTTAAGGAGCGTGTGTGAGAAAAATGGCTAAGTTTACTCATTGAGCAGGAGAGAAATTAAAATAAGGTACGATGCCACCAAGTTGTCATACTCCATAGGACTAAACAATTTTAAGTTGGATTATTAGCCCTTGAATAGTTCATCAATCAAGGCGAAGACATGATGACACCAAATTGTTCTAAAATCTTTCTAGTGAAAGTATTCCACTGAATGCAAATACGGGGGCATACATTTCAAGATGAGGCAAAGTTATTTAATGACAAAAGGAAAGCTTTATTTATATCGTGGTGAGCATGATACAATTTTATTTGCAAGGAAAGTAAATAAATCAACATTATTTTTTAAGCTAACATCTGAAACATGTAGGATCGAGTATGGTGACTAGTGGGGGTGAATAAGAGCCCAAATTAATTCTAAGGCTTTGTAATCTTTTCCTTTGAGTAGAAACAAAACTCTTCACTCCAGTAGCCATGGAAGCTATGAAGATCAGAGACAAATAATTACAAGGAAAAGATCCGACCAAAATCGAGCAAAACACATTTTAACAACCCTCGGCAGCCTAACCTTCATGAAGGAGACGGTCTGACCTCTGTTTTAGCGGTTTGACCGCTATGAATAGTAGAATTAGGAAAAGCTATAGTAATCCAGTTAGACCATCACTAAGATGCCAGATCATCACGCAATGATAATTTTAGGAATGAATAGTATTTTCAGCTCAATTTTAAACCCGAATGATGGAACTTTTCCTTGTAATTTTGCAGAGATATTCTCTAGGTTATAAAGAACGTATTCTAATAAATGATCATGAAAATTATAACCACAGTTGAGACTTTTTCAGTTTGAAGGAAAGGTGCACTGAAACCGAGCCAAAATCGAAATCGGTGAATACAACTTGCTTGTGGGTGGACGATGACCAAGATGGGTCTAGATATATTTTCACATATCCCAGCAAGTAAGAACATAACAGAAATCACGTCAAAAACTGTCAGATCAAGAAATCACACTTTGAGGCCAAATCTAGCAAAACCGGATTTTCTTGATAAACTTGCTATCAAAGTGCCTAGATGGCTGGAGATAGATTTTCAGAGGTTGTTTCCATCTCTTACACATTCTTGGCATAGCAAGATCAAAAGAAAGGATGAGGAGAGATCAAAACCAATCAAATCAAGATCAAATTAATCAAAACATGTTAGATCCATGGAGCTGATCAAACATTGATGTATTGCTTGCTTGGAGAGGTATATTTTATAGCTAATCCCTTAGGATAGTAGAGATGTAAGTCTAGAGCATACACACATACAAGGCTCTAACCGAAGGAACCCTAATCTCACATGGGAGGGAGAAAGAGCTAACCACCAAAAGGCCTAGCCAACCATCTCAAACCATAACCCTTGCTTCTCCCCTTATATGTCCTCACACCCTAAACCAAAACCTAATGGATCCACCCATTAGGCCAAACCGAGGATAACCTGTTAACCCCACCTAATACCAGGTTTTATGCTCTCATGTACGCTTCTCAAAGCAGTTTATAACCATTAACCCATTAGTCAATCAATACTTGATCCACTTCACATTTTTAGCACATACAAAACCTAAACCACTTAGGCTAACACTGCAGCTTCACACACCACCACTTTTTTGGTATTGGGCAATTTACCAAAATGTCCCTCTATCGTCTTCCATGCAGCTTCCCACTTCCTTTTCCACGAAGCATCGTCCATGCTTTGTCATCTTCCATGTGATTCCAATGACTTGTCGTCAATACTCTCATGCGTTCGGATCCCACCGAACTATCCTTGCTTAAAAACAAACCAAGTCACTTAGCACATCATATGCTTCTCCTCATGCATAACGACACTTGACTTGTAGAGACCCGAATCTGCAAATCCGGACTCTTCTGGGTATTCCGTACTAGTCCAAGATCACGCTAGTGCACACAGTATAAACAAAGATGAAATATCGACCATATCATGATTCACTAAGAAAAGACTCAAATATTATTAATTATTAGAGTTATGACCTTCTGGCCAAACTTACAGATAATAGCCTGAATATCCTAAAAAAACTTGTAGCGGAAACACAATCAATATAAAGTAGCCATTCGACATGCCCATAGAAAATCGACTGGGGAGCGAAGTCCCAACCCGTGAAGTCGTCAAAGTATCCACCTTCAGGTTCCTTCTGCAGATATGGTTCTTCTTCTTCAATTGAGCAAATATAGATATAGTCATGAGTACGTAGGGTACTCAGCAAGTCGTTTGTAACAAAGATGCAATATAGTATGCAAGGCTTACCAAAGGATGCCAGAGGGGTTATTTTGTAGGAAGCAATAATTTGAAGTGAATACACTAAATAGATTGAAAAGCAAGATTTCAAAATGATTAATAAGTAAATAATCAAAGGAATTGAGAGTAACCACAATTTAACTGACTATTCACTCTAATGAACCACCCGTGAACTAGCCATTCATGTAATGAACCACCAGTGAACCAACCATTTAGTTTCCAGACTTAACCAAACCAATTTTTTTTATGAAAACTCTACCCCTTGTGTGAAATCACCTAGCATTGTCCATAACCAGGGACACAGCTATACGAATAATTTTACACTTTGTAGATGTTGCACAACTTTATCCACATGATATGTTCTTGTAGTGTCACTAGTATAACACGTTTTCTTAGGTGTACCGACCAAGAAGATCACAATAAAACATTTACAATGCTCAATCTCTACCCAATTCTGCCATGCTAAGTTTCGCAATCCTAGCCCCTTCGTGCGCCTTATGGAAATCAGCAACCATGTTCATCACAATGGTGGAATCGAAATTGAAACATCACAAATTAATCAGCCAGGTTTATCCCATACTAGACATATGGTTGCATGGTAAGGCTCAAATCAATGGTGCACAAAGTTAAGTCCTTAAACATTACTCAGGCAAAACATTCATATCACAATGTATGAACTACACCTCCTTTACTGCACGATCATTCGCCCAAGTGAAAACTATTTTGTATAACCAACACTAATGACACTACCCATGCAATGGTACACAAATTTTATATTTGTGGCTGACCACAATGATTTAATATCTCATTAAGTCAAAATTAATTAACTAATCACGTAATATAGTAAGCATAGCTAAGCATACTAGTCGTACCACCCATGTGATAACTAATATTTATCAATAGATAAATATCCATCCTAAGATGAAAATGGAATTATGGCATTCAAATTATCAAGGTGGACTTTGTCAAATAGGTCATTAACTACCAATACAAAGGTTTTATAATAAAATAGCGATGCATGATAATTTAAAATAAAATAATACATAATAGATTTGAAAACTAGGTTCAACATGATCAAATGACATGACTTGGCTTGGCCTTACTCAGTTACCAATTCTTGATCTTCTGGTCCTACTTCTGCTCCTTCAAAAACGTTATCTAACGAGAGAGAAAATGAATAAGGCACAAAATAAAATCAAATAAAATTTAAATGAACTTCAAAGACTTCAAACTAGAATCAAAAGATAAAGCTCAATTTTATATAAATTTAGGAAAAAGAACGGGCTCAATTAGTGCTAGGACGGAGAAGAACGGAGTCTCGGAAGATTTCAATCTAAAGAAAACGGAGAATAGGATTTATTGGATTTATTGGATTTATTTTTCTGAAGGAAAATCCTAATTATGACGTCATCATTGGATATTTGGTCAAAATATTTTTTTAAAGGAAAATGGGGTTTACGACATCATCTGCTAACGTGGCGGCTGACTGGGCTCCTAGGGCTGACACGACAGTGACATGGCAGGACACATGTTCATTAGGGTTGACGTGGCAACTGAGCTGGCAAGGTGACATAACTACTTACTTGGCATTGCCATGTGGCATGGTGATCAGCTTTGGTGCTGACGTAGCAGACACGAAGATGGACATGTGGGCTTAGGGCTGATGTGGCGTCTTTGTGGTGGCGGCGACGAGGCTTAGTCCACGGTCTACGACATAGTAGATCCGACAAGTTGGACCCACACTCGGTGGTTCGATTCCACGATGAGTTGGGTTCATGGAGAAGCTGAAGCGATGTGCGGGCATGGTGCGGGGTGATGTCGACGCTGACATCAGCGGCGCACGAACCGAGGGCAGCGAGCTCACGAACAGAGGGGATGTGGGGTGCGGTGGTGCGGCTGACGAGGACTATCTAGCGAGGTTGAGTGAGACAGCGAGGGCAGTGGCGAAGCTCACCGGTGGTGTGGGCGGTGGCGAGGATTGATGAAGATGACAACCTTGCCGATGATGAAGACGAAGGCAGCAGCACAAATGACTCCGGCGCACAAACTCGACGAGGACGATGGTGAGAAACGAGCAGCTGGGAACATAGAGATCGAGGGCTAGCGATGGCGGGGTGCAAAGAATGCAGGGCAGCATGGCTAAAGTAGGCACGGATATCAAGATGACCCAGATGGGCACGCACACCAAGGAAGTGACTGAGACAAATGACGACATCACGTTGGACGCGGAGAAGGACCTCGAGTTGAAGATGACTCAACTGATAGGTGGCCCCACCTGTCACCGACACAGAGGGAGGGGTGGCCGAGATGCGGTGCAGGTTGTTGATTTTCGCTACATAGCAAGCATCTAGCGACGACGGCCGACCACAGATGGGCGACGCATGGCTAGGGGTGATGCGAGCTGGGCCAAGGCACAGGTCAGGTCGGTGGGCTTTGGACCGCTTGGCCTTTTAGGGTTTTAGGGATTTTTCTTATTTTCAGAAATTCAACTAGAATCAAGAAAACTCTAGAAAATAGCAAATAAATCCAGAAAAATCATAGAAAATTCCAGAAAAATCCTTCAAGAACAAGGAACCGAAATAAAATACTTCCAACAAATGTTAAAGTTTATTTTAGTCATATTAAATCCTTTAATTCATAAAATTTTTATTTAAGCTTTAATTAATCCGAGAAAAATCCAAATGGTTAATTTTATTCTGAAAACTTCAAGAAGGCTCTGAAAATCAGGATGTTACATGGCTTCCTTGACTACACAGGATATCGGCTCATCCCTGAGCCTAGTCTCGGTCCACCTTGCCATTGCTTGTCATGTATACAACTGGTAGCTCCTGCTCTTGTTCCTTGTCGTCCCAGCTTGCAAGCACCCCGCAAGCCTCGGTCATCTTCGGCATCTCCCTAACCATTCTAGACCTCAGCACCACCCTTTGCCTAATCCTGGTCCTCCTACGCCTCACCATGACCTAGCTTCGGAGTCCTGCAACCAACACCAACAAGCAAACCGTCACATAGCACCGCAGAATACATAATGTCATTAATTGACACAATTAATCCATATAATTCACCATGCAAAATGTATGCAACCAAAATACTGATCCTAAACCTAGGACCAAATAATAAACCTTTGTGCACACAAGCAACGACACCCATACCATGATCACAACCCAACAAATCGATTCAAACAAATGCATGACCCAACAGCTCCTTGACCGGTATGACCGCCAACCAAAAGCAAGTCATACCACCTCACTCCGGTTGTACCGCCGTACAACGCCAGTAGTACCATGCCTCAATCTGACCGCTGTTCAAGACCGGTACTACCGCACCTGGCGGGTATGACCACAGCACCCTTGTCTTCAGAAGTCCCTTGGAAAGCACTGGAAGAGCCACAAAAACCCCCATTAGTCAAGCAAGAGCTATCCAAAGCAATGGCACAAGTGCCAACATCAAGCGACTCAAGAGAAGCATGAAGAATCCAAATATAATTGCAAAGAAGCAAGATCGTTTTTTAAACATCAATCTCAGATTGGAAAGCAACATAAGGGTCACAAGACTTGGCTCTCATATCGTTGCGCACTCTCTTTAAAGAATCAAGCTCATTCTTCAAGACAATTAAAGAAGTGCAAGAGACTAAAGATGCATTGATAATGTGCATGGAGTGCAAAACATCAACATCTATTAATAAGCTAGCACAATTCTTGCAAGAGAGCAAATCATCATCAAGCAATTTCTTAGTTTCTAAGCACATGCTAAGAGGAATAAATTTAAGCCTATCAATTCTAGCCCTAGCATTAGCTAATTGCTCAAGACAAGGAAAAGCTGAAATTCTATTTTTAGCTCTAGCAAGTTCAATTGTTCTACACATGTGGAACAAGCAAATTTTATCTTCTCAATTTCATGTTCATTCTTAGCCAAAGATCTATAATTGCCTAATTTTAACTTAGCACAATCAAACTCATGATGTAAGGCAATACAAGAATCACAAGACATAGAAGCATTTGATCTAAGCAATTCATTTTTAAATTTCAAGCATTAAAGGGAAGTTCTTATTTTATCATTATCCACATGTAAGGACTCACATGGCAAAGAAGATTTTAATCTAACAATTTCATCAAGCAATTTACTCTTGTTCATCTCTAAACTATTCACAAGAATGTCAAGAGTATCAATTCTTGAATTTAGCGAGATAACGTCATTAATGAGTTTCTCCTTACTCACCTTGCTTAGTTTGAGTAGGTGACCATCCTTGAAAGACATCTCATGATCATCCTCCATGGTCACTCCGCACATGCCATCGGGTTCCTTCTCCTTGAGATCCAAAACCTCTTCATTCGTGTCACAATACTAAGAGGAGTGGCCAAAGACACCACATATCTTGCAAGTGTCATCATTTGGACTTTTACATTTTCTCACAATTCAATTAATGAATTCATGTCACTGGCCTCATCAAAGTTATCGGCTAAAGAGCCATAAGAAGATGGAACAAAAGACTCATAAGACCTCACAGTAGCCGCCATGCTCATGGTCGGTAAAGATCAACCAAAGATTAAACCTCGCTCTAATACCAATTGTAGGACTAGATGGAAATAGACGAGGTGAATGGTGCCAACTGTTGAATTTTCCAACAAGTATTCAAAATTCTATTCTCACACAACTACAGAGTTGCAGAAAATAGAATTTTGATCCAAAAACTCTGGAAACATGGCTCAAGAACACAATACCTTGAAGCAACAACTACTCGATGGTCTAACCGGCATAGAATTGGTGGTCTGACTGGTCCTAATGGTCTGACCGCTCCTTCAATGGTGCTCTGACCACTGCTATAGTAAAGTAGGCCTAACGAATAGCATTTTCAACATGATTTCAAAAACCAACATCGAGAGAACTTTTGATCCGTAGATCCAAATGACATGAAAATTTGCAACGATCTACTCTTGGATATTAAGAACCTATGTCAACAAATAATCATGAAAATCATGGCCAAATTTGAGACGTTTTTTATTTTGTAGGAAGGTTACATCAAAACCAAGCCAAAACCTAAACAGTGGATACAACTTGCTTGTGGGTAGATGATGGCCAATATAGTTCTAGATGTATTTTTACATGTCACATTAAGCTAGAACACCAAAGAACATGACCCAAAACCTTGAAACAAGAAATCACTCGAAGAGGCCAAAATCAAGCAAAACTGGGTTCTTCATGAACTTGTTATCAAAATGCTTAGATAATAGGAGATTGATTTCTAGAGGTTATCTCCATCTCAATCACATCCTTCACACAAAAGGATCAAGAAGAGAGAAGAGGAGAGATGAAAACTAATTGAAACAAGAGTAAATCAATCAAAACAAGAAATACACATGGAGATGATCGAAGATTGATATATTGCCACTTGAAGAGGTAGGTTTTATAGTCACTCCACCTTAGACGATAGAGAGCACCCAAGGTACTCACTCTCAAACCCTAACCCTAATCTCACATGAGAGGAAGGAAGAGCTAGCCACCAAAAGACTTAGTCAACCTTCACAAACCCTAACCCTTCCCTCTCCTCCCCTCATATAGCCTTACAACCAAAACTAAAACCTAAGGGATCAACCCATTAGGCCAAACTGGGGATAACCCGTTAACACCACCTAACACCAGGTTTATTCTCTCACACACGCTTCTTAAAGCGGCTTTCTTTCATTCTTAAGGATGTTGCCTTAGTGAGTAAACTGTGTTATAATTTGCTATCTATTTCTCAGCTTACTGATGATGATTTCGAGGTAAGCTTTAAGAAAAATGCTTGCAAAATTCTTGATTCTTCAGGAAGTCTAGTTTGCGGATTTCTAGGTTTAGGAGGATATTTTGTGCTGATTTTGTTGAGTCTTCTGGTGATTCTCTCAGGTGCTTAGTTGCTTCAGAGTCCATTGATATCTCTTTTTGGCATATGAGACTTGGTCACTTTGGCTTTGATCACCTGACCCGAGTTAATGGCCACGGTCTCAATCGTGGTCTACCTACGCTCAAGATGGTCTAAGACTTAGTTTGTGCTCCTTACCAAAATGGCAAGATAGCTGCAGCTTCTTACCTTTCAGTCACTGTGACTATGACCGATACAATAGGACAGCTTCTTCATATGGACATTGTTGGTCTAGCTAGAGTTCAGTCGGCCAGTGGGATGTGGTATGTTCTTGTCATAGTTGATGACTTCTCGAGGTTCTCTTGGGTGTTTTGTTTAGCCTCGAAGGATGAGACTTTCAGTCATTTTTAGTCTATTCAGTAGGTTGTCTATTAAGCTCCTAAGTGTGCCTTTTGAGTGATTCTTAGTTGTAACACCCTAGGACCCACATTACTCTGAGATGCCACTAAAATCACTCCACAACTAGCCAATTTACAAGGTAAAATAAACTGGCAATACTTCCTAAACAAAATAGGATAAACAAAAGCATAAACAACTAAGGGAAACAAGATAGTGATAACAATTCAATAATTTAAATAAACCTCCAACAATCTAACCAAAGAATAGTTCACAAGTTTAACACTAATAAGTTAAAGTAAACTTTGACGAGATAACTAGGCAAAAGACTAGAATCACTTTGTTTTTATTACAACATAAATCTATGATCCAAGTGCATTATTGTCAGACCCGGATTTTTCAATCCAGAATCTGCTGTGCCTTACTGCATTATTCCCTGGATCAGTAGATAATGCACACAGTTACATTGCTGAATCATTTCATACATCGCCGAATTCACAACAAGCCATAATTTTATTACATAACATAGGTGAAGTTAGGCCTTCACAAAGGCGCAATCGTTACAGTAGGGCCTGGCAGGCCAAATATTTACATTACAAAAGTCCAACAGCGGAAGCGGTACAAAGTAGGCCTTTAAACCACAAGTAGAGACTGAGGGCAAAAGTGGTCATACAAATATCACTAGGGCTCTAGTAGTATTTGGATGAAGCCACACCTTAGTCTAGATGCTTAAGGTTCTAAGCGCGGATTATTCGTCCTAATTCCCGGCGTGGTCTTCTCCATCTGTAGCAGGTGCTTCCTCGTAGGCATACGGATCTTGAGCTCCCGAATCTGGATTTTTGGTATTGCGAGAGTGAGCACACCAACCACCGTGCTCAGCGAGTCAACACACAGAATGCAGTAGGTAGTATGCAAGGCTTTTAACAAGGGAAGGCTCAAGTTGTTTTGTTTGCGGAAATATGCTTTTTGAACTATAATACTTAAAATTCCCTAGGACCTAGCCAGTTGAATTTTTAAACATGATACTCAATGACATATACATTTATTTTTATCGAATCAGAGACCATCCACCATTACATGGCCTCTGTTCCTCATACCATGCCTTCAGCGTTATAACCGCTTACTTTACCACTGGGACAACACCCAGGACAATTCAAATAAGGGCCTTTCTCTGCCCTCCATTTTTCCATTTCCACCCCTTCAAAGTTTTTGAAACAGAACTATATCTAGTTAAGTTCCCATGTCCGCCCATGACCATGGGCACGGCTATTCGAATAGTTTTGACTCTGCAGAGTGTGTACACTTTACCCACATGAGATAGATCTGCTCGTTGCCCCACATGATTCCTTAGCCATGCAGTTGAGTAGACTACCACAGGGCTTTTACAATGCATTTTTCTAGCAGAGTTACGACCGCTAAGGTTTCCACTTCCTCCTGCACGACCACCCTTCCGAAGCCCCTCTGCGCTATCACGCCGGGAGGATGTGGCCATCCTCTACCCGCCCGTGTTCACACCGATGCAACTCTTACTAAGTCAATGCAAATTAGTTAGCCCCGCCACACTTTGCCAAGATGTGGTTGTACATGTTGTACCGTGGGAGGTCATCACAAGATTCAGTCCTTAATGGTTATCTGGGCGGTTCTACCACGATCCCCTTGTGCTATCACGGCACCACTTTATCATAAATCTGTGCTATCATGGCACCATTCAACACGCACATCCTTCAACCACCCGCCCAGATAATTAAGCATGTAGGGTTCTTTCGGAATGAAAAATACACATATACTAACATGCACCAGTCATCATCACAATGACTGTCCAATACTGCTTTCTTTAGTTTGCAAGATATGCTAGGGTGCTCTCACACCCTTGTTTACCTAAACAACTCTAAGCATGCATTTATAATTATAGACTTAGTTTCAAAGAAGTTGTAGCATTATTTACTTTTACTAGGGTGACAAGGATCACATAGCCAAACGTATTGCAAAGGGAGCATACTAATCCAAGAGAGCATGGACATATATCTAAAATCTGAAATTAACATGCATTACAACATAATTATAAGCATGCAATTTGTAATACTCACACCAAATTAATTTGTTGAAAACATAGGATCAAAATGATCAAAGCATTGACTCGCCTTGGATGCAAAGGTCGGGGTTCGGGGTGTTGGAGTCTACGGCAGCAGCAGCTTCCTCTTCTTGGGCCTCGAAAGCTACGTTTTATATGCGCAAAAATTTAGATAAAAATCATCACAACAATCAAATAACACAATAAAAATTTGAACAAGCTTCAAAAATGTTGGTTCTGGTTCCATTAGGTAGCCCTTGATTTTAGATGAATTTAGAAATTGGTTTCACTAAATTTGGAGCTAAAATGAATAAGTTATACACATTTGAATACCTTCGGTTTAATTAAATCTTAAAATTAATAAATCGACAATGGGGCCCATCGTCGTTGATCAGCCCATGGCGCCGACATGTGGGCCCAGCGGCGCTCACGCCCGCCCGCCCCCCGACAGCGGGACCCGGAGGCGCTACTGGGCTCCTGAGCGGTCGGCCGGCAGGTGGGGCCCACCACACCGACGGGTTTTAAAGAAATGGCTCACCTCAAGGCGCTGCGTGAGCGGGGCTCGAACGCCGAGGGAGCCAGGGGAAGAGAATGAGCGACGGTAGCCAAGCCGCTGGTTTTACTCACCCCTATAGGGGTAAATATACCTCTTAAGGTATGCGTGGGAGGCGGCGAGGCGAGGTGGCCCGAGCCGAGGGAGGCGGTGGCCGTCACCGGCGAGGAGGTCCGCCGACGTCGGGAAGCGTCAAAATGTGATGCCGAGCTCGCGCGGCCGGTGGTGACGACGAGGAGGTCCGGGATCACCGGAGGTGGGTCGGCCACGGCGGCGGCGGCTCGGGGAGGCCTTGGCCCGGCGAGCTACGCGTCGGCGAGCTCGAGAGATGCCGGAAAAGCTTGGCGACGATCCGAGATGGTGTGGGAGCAAGGAATCGAGCTCCCACGCGAGGATCGTGTAATCGCCGCGAGGGGCCGGCCGGGGAGTTGGGAAGAAGGAGGATCGCCGCACCGAGTGGCTACGGGGCGATCAAACGCGGTGGAAGGATGGGGAAGCACGACGATTCTTCCGAGGCAACCCCGGCTTTATAGCCGATCGGAGCGGGCTCACCACGCGGACCGCCATGGACACGGGCGGTCGTCATGCTGGCGCAGGCATGCTGCGTGGCGACCATGGCGGCAGGGGGTGTGGCGATCGTGAGCGGCGTCGTGGCCTTTTCCCCATGCCGCCCCTCTGCGGGATTCCCGCAGCGGTCGCGCCAGTCGTGGCGGAAGGGGGTCCGGCGCGCCGGAGGAGGAGGAAGAAAGGGGCGCCAATGACAGCGGGCCCGCTTGTCGGAGAGAGGCGCGCCAAAGGCGATCGCGGTGGTGAGATGGCGCCGGGTGGGACGTGGCGCCATCGGGACCGAACACGCGCCGCCCGGGAGAGGGAGGCGGATCCGGGCGACGTGGGCGGATCCAATCATTCCACGCATCGGCCGGGGTTTTATTATTGATTTTAATTTTCGAAATGCTAGAGGGCTTAATATAACTCGGAAAATATGTAATTACCACCAAAATTCTAGAAAAATTCTCAGAAGTTCCTAGACACATTTTGGGTTTAACAAAATTATTTCCCACGAGATGACCATTATATTTACAATCTTTGGGCTCACAACCGGATCCTTTTCTTTCTTTTATTTTCTCCTCTTTTCTTTTATAAATTTTGTGATATTACCATTTTGTGTACCAATATTCCTTGGCACTTTGACCAACTTGTTTATGTTACTTTTGTAAATTTTTATCATGGATCATCTTTTCAGATTCGAATTCAAATTTAGGATTTCCTATTAATTAAACAGGTGGGTTTTACTTTGAAGTTTTTCAGAAAAATACTTTTAGAACACAACTCAACACAATGTGTTACAGAATATCTCACAATATTTTATTACACAATCCTTCTAAGTTTTCAGGATGTTACAATTATTGTGGTGCCGCTCTACCCTTCTCATGCATGCTCAATGATCACCTGTAGACGGGGGAAAACAAGGGTGAGATAAAAATCTCATCAAGCAAACTGTTTAATAGGCTAATTAAACTACAACAGTTTAATCATCAACATTTTATTTTCCACAATGACTATGTTTATATCCTCAACCTCAAATCACCATCAACAACGGTAAAACAATAGCAAATAAATCTTGTTTGACTACTTTAAAATCTCAACCACTACCACTACTAAGGACAATTAAGCATATGTATGTTTTACTTCACTAGTTTATTGTTTCTCACATCCACAACTGCTATAAACAATTACTATAAGAGAAAAGATTCTCATGCCAAAATCACAACCCCTACCATACCACAAGGGACGAACCCCATTCCACAACCACAGCCACATTTCTCATACCACATGTAGCTAAATGAGCCAATTCCACATTACAAGTATGAAGTTGTATATCGCACATTACAACTATGAAGTTGTATATCCCACATTACAACTATGAAGTTGTATTTGACTGCAAAATAACATCACCACAATACATTGCATAGGTATGCAAATGATATTTCCACAATGCAATGCATATGAATGTGTATGCTCCACTGCACCCTTACCCAACAAGGTAAGAGTGTGTATTGTATTATGGCAATATATGATGCTGTACCGGTACAGTCACGGCTAAGTGCGGCGATATCCATATATGCAAATGTCATGATATGATATGAATGATATGATAATCATAAATCACATGAATTCCAACCTCAAAGGAGCATCAACATGCTCACAACATATCCACAACCACATATCCATCACATATTTGTTTTTATATTCTGCTTTAGCACACTAAACAAATTTCCACATGATTATGAGCAATTTATCCAAACATATCAATTGATCAATAATTGCTACCATCACAACCACAAGTATTCACTAAGAATATTACCACTTAGACCACAATATACTCGTAAAGTTTTCTACACCACAACTATATTGATTCAGAAAGAACAATTTCGCATATCCACAATTAAACCATCAAGATCATAAACAATTGAATTCTTAAAAATACTACCATCTGGACCACATTAAGGAAGCATGTAACAATGACATAGCACCTTAAATTAAGAGAATTAATTAATGTGAATGTACAATAATTAACGAGTTAAACAGTAGCACAACCGCTCTGTTTACTTGCCTCTACTGTTAAAGCGAAGCAATCACGTGCGATCAGGAGCAAAACCACCTGTCCAAACGGTATCTCTCAGCACAATGCTACAGCATACAAAACGCGACTTAAAAATTAAAGATGACGCTAGAACCCCGAACCCACACATAATCCTCTCCGCTCAACGATTCAACAATCTACCTACTGCAGCAACACTGCTTAATATTTTTGTATCTTTAAAAATATTAATCCATTTATAGCAAATGATATATTTATGGATTTCTCACTTAAATATCTTCACTTTTCATGTTGATCACATATTTTTATTTTGATCCTAGCAAAGGTGTAACTTAATGCGCAAAACACATGACGTTCTCTGTTTTGGCAATCTGGACAGCAAGATTCTAACGCATCCCAACCACAATGTAAGGCTCTAAAAATTATGACTTTTATACAGTAGTTAGATTGCTGAATTCTCTACATTTTTCTCAATTGCGACTAAAATCATAAAATTCATCTACTACCCCTAAATCACACTTGAACAGCAATCTGTCCCAATCTGCACCTCTGACAGACAGCGATGTTCCAGACCGTGCTACGCCCAGATCCCGCGGCCAAAAATTCTGAAAAATACAAAAGATGGGTCTCGAAGACCTCTACAATTTTTCTTTTGGAAAGATCCGCAGGAAAATAGTTTCATAGGTCTAAATTGCGCAAACAGACGCGCTGCGCGATTTGATCTACAGACAGACAGCAGGAAATCCCTAATCGGGGGATCTAATTGCTAATCCCCCAACAAATCTTGGGCTAAGAACCCTAAATTCATCAATAACAGAGGGATTTGAGGTGAGGGAGAGTTACCTAGGGCATCCCTTGGGATCACCCGTCTTCTTTCTTCCTCTTCTTCTCCTCCTTCTCTTCTTCCTCCTTCTCTTCCCTTTCTTCTCTTTCCTTCTCTTTCTCCTTGGCACCAATGGCAGCAATGGAGGGGTGTTGGGCGCACTGGGAGGGGAAAAGGTGCGGCTGGGGGTGGGAGATAGGGGTGGTGGCCAAGGGGAAAAAGGGAGGCGGCTAGGTTAAAGGGGAGGGGTGCGGCCACCCCTTTGGGCCTTGGCCCAAGGCGGTCGACCCACTCTCCGTGCAGTCCACTCGAGTTTTATTTATTTATTTAATTATTTTATTCATTTTACGCTATTCCACAATTTTTATTTTTCCCTTCCCGCGATTTACCGAAAAACTAGCGACTCCGCGATTACTTTAAAAACCTACGCCGTATCGACGATCAGGATATTACAGTAGTGACAATGGCACGGAGTTTAACAACTCCTACTTTGAGAGGTTCTGTGATGAGACAGGTGTAGAGCATCAGTTCTTTTCTCCATACACCCCTCGGCAAAATGATGTGGTGGAGAGGAAGAATTGTACCTTGGTTGAGATGGCTAGGACGATGCTAGATGAGTATGGTACACCTAGAAAGTTTTGGGCTGAGGCTATAGCCACCACTTGCCATGTCTCACATTTTCGTAGAGCACACTTGCATCACGCTTCTTATGAGTTGAGGTATGGGCGAAAGCCCATTGTCTCGCATTTTCGTGTTTTCAGTTGCAAGTGTTTATTCTGAAGTTTGGTAACCTAGATAAGCTCAACTCACACTCATCTCACAGTATTTTCTAGGTTACTCGAGACGAATAGGATAATAGAGAACTATGAGGTTACCTTCAATGAGGCTAGTCCTAGTACTAGATCTGATATCTCAGGTCTAGTTATGCAGTCTGAGACCATCTTTGTAAATGATGAGGATAATAGAGATGAAGGTTCTTTACCTGATCCAATCCCACTTCCTCTGAGGAGCTTTCTTCTACCAATATGCCTTAGGGAGATTAGCCCCTACTTTCTAGCTCTTGTGGAGCAAGTGGCTTTGCTCCTACCTTTGTAGATTATGAGGTAGAGACCACTTCTTCATCACACCCAAGACCGCCCTGACACATTCGGCGTCGTCATCCTTTTGAGCAGATCATAGGTGATCTCTTTGAGTGTGTCATGCGCTCGAAATCTGGCTTATCTCACTTCTATCTATATTCTGCCTTTGTTGCCACATTTGAGCCCAAAGATGTTGGTCATGCTCTACCTGATGAATCTTGGGTCAATGCCATGCGTGATGAGTTCGATTATTTTGAGAGGAACAAGGTCTAGTCACTTGTTTATCCCCCTAGTGGTCATAACGTCATAGGAACCAATTGGGTCTTTAAGAATAAGCAGGGTGAGGATAGGGTAGTTATTCGAAATAAGGCTAGGCTGGTAGCTCAAGGTTTCTATGAGGTTGAGTGTTTAGATTTTGAGGAGACCTTCGCCCCTGTAGCTAGGCTACAGGCCATTAGAATTTTGCTTTCATTCACAGCGTCTAAGGGCTTCAAGTTATACTAGAGGGATGTCAATAGTGTCTTCCTTAATGGGTATATTAAGTAAGAAGTTTATGTTAGATAATCTCCAGGTTTTGAGAACCCTAAATACTCAAACCATGTCTTTAAGCTTTCCAAAGTCTTGTATCAACTTAACCAAGCCCCTAGAGCTTGGTATAAGAGACTTAAGTCGTATCTTTTTAGTCTTAGGTTTGATATGGATAAGGTAGATAAGTCCTTGTTCATTCGTAGGCATGGTAATGACTTTCTACTCGTCTAGATTTATGTGGATGATATTATCTTTGGTGGCTCCTCTCATACTCTTGTTTCCTAGTTTTCTGATGTCATGAGTACATAGTTTGAGATGAGCATGATGGGTGAGTTGAGCTTATTTCTCGGCTTTCAAATCAAGCAGATTCAGGAGAGTACCTTCTTGCATCAAGGCAAGTACACTCGAGATCTGATGAGAGGCTTTGACATGAGTGATGGCAAGCCGATGTCGACTCTGATGGTGACTTTGACTACACTTGATATAGACGAAGATGGTAAACCTGTAGATCAAAAGGAGTACCACAACATAATTGGCTCCCTCCTATATCTTACTGCTTTGAGGCCGGACATATACTTCACTGTATGTCTATGCGCTCGATTTTAGGCTTCTCCTCGGATCTCTCACCGTCAGGCAGTAAAGTACATCTTTAGGTACATTTGAGCTACTCTAGACTATGGTATCTAGTACTCTTCTACTTCTTGTCTTTCCCTTAGAGCCTTCTCCGATACAGACTTTGCTGACTATATGATAGATAGGAAGAACACTTCTTGCACTTGCCAATTCATTAGCACTTCTCATGTTTCTTGGTCTTCTAGGAAGCAGTCCATTGTTGTATAGTCCACCGCAGAGGCCGAATATGTTACAGCCGCTAGTTGTTGTAGTTAGGTGCGGGACTTTGGATTAGTCTTAGATAGTGTTTCTCTTTTCTGTGATAATACTTTTGCCATTAACATTGCTAAGAATCTAGTGTAGCACTCCAGGACCAAGCATATAGATATCAGATATCATTTCCTTAGAGACCATGCGGAGAAGGGTGACATAGTGCTTTAGTTTGTGGAGAGTGACCACCAGTTGGCTGACATTTTCACTGAGCCTTTAGATAGCTCGAGGATCATGACCTTGTGAGGAGAGCTTGTGGGTGGTCTATCCTTATGGCTTAATCTAAAGGGAGCATGATGTGTGTTTTGTATTATATGTACATTTTTATTATGTTGCACTTTGTTTATTTAGGCACATTTGGGTTAGTCTTTCTAGCATAGACTAGAATGGTTGTCATTCTCAGCTAGTTAGACTTCTTCCTCTTATCTTGTGATCTTAGATACTACTTATTAGTTGCTTCTCTTATCACTAGGTTGAGTTCACTCACTTATTTTAGGTCTAGCAAGGGTTGGGCCCACTTGAGTAGACAAGGAACGTGTTTACTCCCTTATATTTTAGGTGACTAGCTAATAGTTTTAAAGTTGTATGGGGTAGATGAGAGTGAGTCTGAGCTATAGTAATCCTTCTATCTTGTCTATATTTTAAGAACTGTCATTTCTTTATTTTTTTCCCAAGCTTTTTCTCTCTTGCTTGTTACTTTGGTTTAGGGGAGTTTATTTGAGATATTCATAAGCTTAATGTTGACATAACTCAACGTGAACCAAATTTCTTTTAAAATTTACTCACTTGCTGAGGGGGAGCTGGGATCATTATTGCAACATATTGCATTTAATTTCATCAATGTGCATTGTAATATAAATATATAGAGCCTTGACTATTATTCTTGTGTGACATGATAAACTACTTTACATCTTGCCATGTTTTGTGCTAAGCCTGTTATATTTATCATGCACTTCTATGTGTAGCTTAGCTCTTGCCATGCTAGCTTCTTTAAATGTGAAAAAACTTGAATTAAATCATGTCTTGCTCTATTGAATCCTCTTATGATTTATGACATGTCAAATAAGCTAAGTTGAGTCCTAAATCTGCATTGAGCTATCCTAGTTCATTAGTAAAGCATAAGTTAGTATTAACTCTTTGTTCTTGAACTAAGTCAAGAAAAATACAAAAAGATATCTTTTGTGCAAAACAACTGATCTCACCAATTCTTTCCCATAAGATGGCTTCCCATTACACTAGACATGAACTCAGGGGAGTTTTGAATAACTCCTTAAGCTTTTTGCTTGGAATGGTCGTATAAGGCTTGAAGTCTAGTGCATGGCTAAAAAAAGTAAATTTTGTGAAAAATGGTTGAAGCTCAGCTAAAACCAAAAATGAATTAAACAAATGCCAAATATGCTAAATTTGCTCAACTACAAGTAATATCAAGTGCTTGAACAAAATATTTCAATTTTGAACTTATAGCACTCTAAATTGACTCAATAATAGCTTCTTGGTTCTATTTAGTATATTGACATGGCTTGGGTTATTTTTGGATTTCCTTGGCTAAATTATGAACTTGAGCATCTTGACATGTTACAAATCCATTTAATTTAAGATTATTGTTATGTGGCTTTAGCTTGGCTATACATGTTTTACCATGATCTAGATAACACTTTCACTTTTATGGCTTGATGTAATACTTAGAAAGTTACCTTAGATAATCTTCATAGCTCCTAAATACTAAAACTAAATAAAGTGCTGCTACTTTATTTTATTCATGCTCGATCTTCTTCCATGCATCTTGATGACTTCATTGTCAAAGGGGTAGAAAGATTGATAAAAATGCACATATAGATCATGATTTGGTGTTTTTGTGCAAAATGTTGCTAAGTTAGAGCTTTTGATCTCTTCTCACCATGACCAAGGTCAAATCAAACAATTGTTCTTTCATATGGATCTAGAGTGAGATTCTCGACTCATTTGATGAATTTGATGCTTTTTGTTAAATGTCTCATTATTTTAGTAGCTTCATTTCACCTCTGCCTCAAATAGTCATTTTTAGCCCTTTGTGCTCTTTTTTTGACCAGTTGGAGCTCTTTTGCAAATCTCCACCCCTTCTTCTAATTTCATCTCTAAACTGTATTTTTTAAGAAATTACCAATGGGTTCATCAAGGGGGAGATTGAAGGACCATGTGAGAATGTCCTAGTTTGTGATGAACCATTGCAATTTAGGAGATTTGGAAATTTGATTGGTAGTGTTGTTTGGTCGGTCAGAGAAGACCGCCGATCCGGCATTGTACCACCGGTCTGACCGGTTGGTGCAGCAGTCTGATCGCCTGAGGGTTGGCGGTCTGACCGGCTGAGGTTTGTCCAGATTGGAACTATCATCCAGAATTCATATTTGTAGATTTAGAGTTGAGGAATGAGTTTTGGTGAGTATACTCAGTGGTTTTATGTTGCATGAGCTATATTACAGCTAACGTAGGCCAGATTATGAAGAACTTGCGTCCAAAAATAACTTCTTTGTCTTTAGATATGTAGGGATGCTTGGAGTCAACCATGGTCAATGACGAGGATCAGGGCTATGCTCAGGCAGGAGCTAAGGTATCGGGACCCGGATTTCTGAATCCGGACCCTCTATGTATTACAGCACTAGTCCCAGATCAAAACTAGTGC
The DNA here is from genome assembly GCA_036346245.1 of Bonia amplexicaulis. Taxonomy (NCBI): domain Eukaryota; kingdom Viridiplantae; phylum Streptophyta; class Magnoliopsida; order Poales; family Poaceae; genus Bonia; species Bonia amplexicaulis. Next base: position 72,341 of record JAYGGG010000127.1, on the reverse strand, counting down.
ACACAGTCAAACAGTGATGATTCCATAACCAATAACGAGTATTACAATAACAAAGAGTACAAACCGAAAGGTCTCTTCATTACAACTAAGGTTTCAAGACCTCGCAACACACAAAGCACAGCGGAAGCAAAATTAAATTCTAATAAAGACCCATCAATACGCCACAGGCAATTGACTGGGGAAGCGCAACCTAGAACTCTAGAAAGCCTTCGTCGTATCCACACGCGAAGTAGTCGTAATCTCCTTCCTGAGCTTCGTATTCCTCTGAGATTTTATTTTAAGTGTAGCATGTGAGTACATAAAGTACTCCGCAAGTCTTGAAAAAAATGCAGTAGATGCAGGGCTTAACAAAGGAAGGGTAATATGGTTCTTTTGCACAAAGCAATATTTTACTATAAATACCATTAAATATTTTCAAAGACATTAATTTAATAAAGAAATTGCTTTAATAGAAACTATCAATAATTTTGTAGAGAAGGTTCCAACCACCAACACTAGTTAACTGGCTCTAACCGCCAAGGTTCAAGACAACGGGTTACATCACCCACACTGGCTCCATCTGCTAGGACACAATTCCGAGAGTTCCATCCACTCTCTAGTTTTCAAAACTTTTACCTTAAAACCAAAACCAAATATCTACCATGTGAATGCATTCCTTGCCCGCCCTTGACCGTGGGCACGGCTATTCGAATAGTTTTACACTCTGCAAAGGTTGTACAACTTTACCCACAAGAGATAAGTCATCTTAATAGCCAACATGCTTCCTTAGGCATGAGACCAGATAATTCATCACAAAGCCTTTACCTTACTCTAGTCTAGCTAGTCACCACCACGAGGTTTCACCGTCAAGGGTTAAATCCACCAGACGAAGCCCCTCTTGCGCCATATGAGTACAAGAAATCTCGTCCTCACCGTGAATAACCAAGAAATCCACAGCACCCACTTTCCACTGGTGGTACCTAAACTAGACTATTGTAAATTATTCAGCTAGGTCGTACCCATATAGACATGCGGTTGTACGGTAGTGCTCAGTTTGGACAAACACAAGCGTCGGTCCTTAATTGACTAGGGCGGAACATACACTTTACAAGTTCTCGTGCTAAATCCGCACCAATCCAATCTTACCATCCGCCCAAGTCTAAAACATCTTTCACAATTTTATTTTAGTTTAAAAACAACAACAATACTTATTGCCACTAAATAAAAAGATGAAATCATTCATATCAATTTTCCACCCAAAGGGCTATACTGAACGACTAGCTTGTCTAATCAATTACTACCGTTCTAAAATTAACAATTACATAATAATCTCAATACTGAGACAAGAGAAACCTATGGTGACAAAGGTACATGATTGTTAATATCAAATGAGGGCATAACAATTATTGGTTTAACTATTATCCTTACAACATAAATTATCATTTTATGTAACATAGCAAATATATTAAATTTAAAATAATAAAATAATTTTGGTAAACATAGGTACAAGATGTTCAAAGGAGACTTACCTTCGTGTGCGATGTCTTGACCTTCTTGCTGCGGGTCTGAGAATTCTTCGACAACGTAGGGTTCTACGCGTAAAACGATAACACAAACAAACAAATAAATACAAATAAAATTACAAAATATAATATTTTTACTGGAAGGAATTTTATAATTTTATATGAATTTAGGAAAAAGTTTCAACGAATTCGGAGTTCATACGAGGGAGAATGGAAATCTGAAAGATTAATTGGAAAAGAATTTACTGGAAATAAAATATTTGAGCTCAGAAAAATAGAATAGATTTCATGGGGATTTTGCAGAGTTTGAATTTGAATTTTGAAAGCGCACAGAAAATTTGGGATGGAACTAAGGTTTTGAAAATGAACTGGGTATTGAAATTTGAAATTTAAATTTTACAAATACCAAATAAATTTCAAAAATTTAAAATGATGGCAGAAATTGTTAGTTTGGAACTTTTGATGAATTTCGAAATTTGAATGAGCTCAATCGGAGTTAGGATGAAGGAGAACGTGCTTTGGGAAATTTAAAATCAGAGAAAAAGAATAATCTGGATTTTTGGAATTATTTTTCTAAAGGAAAATCAGAATTATGATGTCAGCAATGAATTTCTTTTTCGGCCGAATTATTTTTCTACGGGAAAATGGATTTATCACGTCATCAAGGCCACCCTATGGTGGGCCGACTGTCAGGTGGGCCCTGGTCCATGTAGACCGTGTCCACGGACCGGGGGAAATGATGAGGTGGCACAGGGGCGAGGTGGCACTCGGGCGCGGCGGCGACGGCGCTCCAGCTCACGACGGCCGGCGACGAGGGGCGGAGGAGGGAGAGGGAACGGAGGGGAGTTCGTTTCTACCTGGCGCGGCGTACGGCGAGCTCGGGAGGCGGCCGACGACGAGCGAGGAGCGGCGACGGCGTTCGGCTTCGGCGGCGATGGGACTCCGGCGTCGTTCGAGCGCAGGGGAGGGGCGCACGGTCTTCGCGGAGTGGCGAGGAAGCCAATGAGGTGGATGGCGAGCGCAAGGACGGCCGAGGCGATGGCGATCTCACGGGAGTTGGCGGCGGCGGGAGAGAGGACACGGTGCGGGCGCTCGGCTCACCCGGGAGGGAAGAGGAGGCGGAGGGAGGTGGAGTAGGGAACGGGGTGCTCGGGCGGGGTTTATATAGGGGCGAGGGGAGGGATGCGGCGCGAATTGCCCACCGAGGTGGGCGGCGGTTCTGGCGGAGATGGGGAGTGGGCGCGAGAGGGGCAAGTGGGTGCGGGCGCGGGCGTGCTACGCACGAAGGAGAAGCGGCCACGCACATGGGAAGGCGGGAGGCCGGAAGACCGGGCGGCGGTTGCGGGTGGCGGGAGGGAGGAAGGTGGTGGAGGAGGAAGACGGCCGACATGCAGGCCTGGGATGTCAGCGGGAGATAGAGAGAAAGCACGGGCTGTGGAGATTACGACGCGTGGCGTAGGGCGGATCGGACGGCTGAGGGCGTTAAGTGGCGGCGAACTGGTGAGATCAGCCAGGTGGCGGCGTTGGCGCGAATCGGGCTGGCCACGTGGCGAGCGCGAGAGAGGGGTAGGCGGGGTGGGCGGACGGCGGAGATGGGGTGACGTGGCGCAATCCCGCCCGGCCACTTGTCGGCCCGAGGAGGGGAACGGATCCCGGCGACGACGTGGTCGATCCGGCCGTCCATGTGGCGGACGGAGGGGGAAGAGTAATTTATTTTTTTGATTTTTAATTTTTAGAAAAAATCTCAGAAAATATGAAATAAATTCCAAAATTCTAGAAAATTTCAAAGAAATTCCTAGAGATATTTTGGACTTAGATAAAATATTTCCAAATTAATTTGGTATTATATTTTCATACTAAAAATACTTTTAAATTTCAAAATAGATTTTAAAACTCGGGGAAAACTCAGAAAATCAAATAAAAGCCAAATAAATCCAAATAATTAATTTGACATAGTATTTTTATGGAAAATCATCATATCATTTTATTCAATAATATTTTTAGGTTTTCCTTTAGAATACTTTTCAAATCCAGCTTTTTCGAAGACAGAAATTCAGGGAAAATCCAAATTAAAACTTGGGCACAAAAATACTTAAGTTTTTATTTTAAACCAAATTTATTTAATTTAAGTTTTTTTTAAATTTTGAAAATAACAGCTGGGTTGTTACATAAGGCCCAAAATGATCGAGGAAGCGAGTGAGATAGTGAACTCAAAATGGCACGAGAAAGGTGGGAAATGGTGAAGGTGATTTCAAACAGCTGGATGGCACTATGTAGCTTGCACGGGTCAAGTGAGCTATGGTTTATTAGAACCGAGATGGGAGAGACTTGACGGTGCATTGCAAGTAAGTGGTGCACCTACACATCATAAGCATGGTAATTGCTTGCAATGGATGATGATGACTGGGTCAACAAGGGGTATTTTGGTAGTTTGGCTAAAATACCAGAAACCTCCTTGGATCAAAACTGCGGTGTGTGGGTAACGTGTTGGAGAGCAACTTAGGTCAAGGTGAAGCTAGTGTGATCAAGACAGATCAAGGCTAATGATTTAGTGAATACAGACTTATGCGCTTTGAAAACATGCATAAGTGACATGTGTGAGTTAAAACCCGTGTGTGTGGGGTTAACGGGTTCCCTATTGTGATAGTGGATAGGATCCACTAAGAGCTAGGTGTGACTAGTAGCCCACCTATTTAAGGGGGTTGGGATGGAAACATGTTGTTAACCATCCAACCCCTCTCTCATGTGCTCTCTTGTTTTGGGTTTGGGTTTGAGAGTGGAGCACTTGGTATACTCTCGTCCTCTAATGTGGAGTGGTCAAAACTATCCTCTCAAGTAACCAATATATCAATCTTTGATGATCTCCATGTCTATTTCTTGTTTTGATTGATTTGCTCTTGTTTCGGTGGTTTTGATCTCTCCTCTTTCCTCTTCTTGATCTTATTGTTTTAAGGATGTGCTTGAGATGGAGATAACCTCTAGAAATCAATCTCAAATCATCTAGGCACTTTGATAGCAAGTTCATTAAGAAACCTGGTTTTGGTTGATTTGGGCCTCATTGAGTGATTTCTTGGTTCAATGGTTTTTGTGTCGGGTTCTTCAGTGTTCTAGGTTACTGTGACATGTATAAATACATCTAGAGTCATCTTGGCCATCATCTACCCGCAAGCAAGTTGTATTCACTGTTTGGGATTTTGGCTCGGTTTCAGTGCAACCTTCCAACAAACTAAAAAACGTCTCAACTTTGGCCATGATTTTCTTAATCATTTGTTGGAATAGGTTTGTAATATCCTAGAGATGATATCTACAAAATTTCATATCATTTGGATCTATGGATCAAAAGTAGCATCGATTTTAGTTTTTGAACTTGTGATGAAACCACTATTCATTTACCTGATTTTACTGTAGCAGCGGTCAAACCGCCCTTGAAGGAGTGGTTAGACCACCAGGACCGGTCAGACCACCGTTTCTATGCCGGTTGGACCGTCAGGAAGTGGTTGCTTTAAGGTTTTATGTTCTTGATCCATTTATCTTGAGTTTTGGATGAAATTTCTATTTTTTTGAAGCACTATAGTTGTGTGAGAATAGAATCAAGAATCTTGGGAAAATTTTTGACTTGGCACTATTCACCCCCTTCTGTTGCCATCCGGTCTAACAAAACGACTAAAGGAAAGAAAGGAATATAACTACATTGTTAGAAATAATCTTGACTTCGAGTGCAAGACGTAGTAGAGTCCGTCTCCGTGTGTAACTCAAGTTGAAGTTGTGTCAAACTTGAAGTCCGAATACATATGCTCGTAGGAGAGTATTAGTCTATATATTGAGGAGGCTTGTAGCCAGTTTTGTAAGAAGAACAGAAGCAAGGAAGAGAGGGAGTAAATAAAAGAATAGAGAAATTTAGAAATTCTCTTGTCTTCTCTCAGTTTATTTACGATGTGTACATTTTCTCCTGGAACAAAGTTAACAAGTGGTATTAGAGCCTACGCGAGAACATGAAAAAATTGTCTCGACGATTCCGTTTCACACTCATCGCGCGCGGTGCTCCCGATGCACGACAGAAGCCAGTGCAAATTCTCGAAGAGAAGCCAAGTTGATTTCAGTTAGAGCCAATGCCACGCAGAAACGAAGAAAAAAGATAACGAAACGTTGAGGAGATGTGTCACTAGTCTATATCAAGTATGAGTTTAGTAAGTCGTAGTTGAGACCGACTGCTTCAATGTAGACCCGTACCAGTTTAGTTGAGTTTCTTCGTGTAGCTTGTATGTAGAACGCTTCATGTGGAGGCGTGACTGGTAGTTCATAATGCATTTAGAATAAGGGAGAGATTGTTAGAAATAATCTTGACTTTGAATTCAAGACGTAGTAGAGTCCGTCTCTGTGTGTAACTCAAGTTGAAGTTGTGTCCAACTTGAAGTCCGAATACGTATGAACGTATGAGAGTATTAGTCTATATATTGAGGAGGCTTATAGCCAGTTTTGTAAGAAGAACAGAAGCAAAGAAGAGGGGAAGCAAATAAAAGAATAGAGAAATTCAGAAATTCTTCCGTGTTCTCTCAGTTTATTTACAATGTATACGTTTTTTTCTAGAGCAAAGTTAACATACATCTTGAACAAGTCGAGATGCCCGTAGCCTTTGGTAGCCTCTTGAGCTTTTAGAGGAGAAGGCCTTTCTGAGCATCTCTAATTTATCATTTAGCTTGCAAATGTCCAAGCATGGTTCAGAAAGGTCTTCCTCTAGCTTCTCGTTCCTTCGCTTAAGGTTATGACGTAGAGCACCCACGGGGAACTAGCCTCCTCAGTGCTATCCTCACTAGTAGATGGCAGCAGATGATGCACGATTCTAGGCGTGGGACTGTCCACCTCTTCAGAAACTACAGGGGCAAACACCTTTGGTGAACAGACGATGCACGATTCTAGGCGTGGGACTGTCCACCTCTTCAGAAACTACAGGGGCAAACACCTTTTGTCAACTTTTCTCTGTTTTCCATATTTTCATTGTATTTCCTGCAAATTTACCAAAAGTGCGCTCTACATGAAAAAATCGACCAAAAATTGCACTTATCTGGGCTAGATCATAATTTAATGTCTCTTTTATGATTTTACTTGAATAAAAGAAGGGTAAAAAGAGGTGAAAAAGCGTGCCAACAATCCTGCAAAGGTGGGTGACCTGGTCGCCAAGAACCCTACAAACTTGGGCAGAGGGTGCACTGCTGGAGCATTTGTTGTCGGAGCATTGTTGTTTGTGATGTTGTTGTTCATTCATTTCATCATCACCTGCATAAGCTGAGTTTGGGTGGCGAGAAAATGTATCGAATCCTGAGGTGGCGCTGTTGACGCGACGCTGGAGGTACCTATTGCTTACCATCTGCTCTGGAGTTCGAATTGGCGGTAGTATCTGTACCGGCATTGATGGCCTTGGGATCGCTATTGCAGTTGATGCTATGGTTGTCCTCCATGTATTGGTTGACCAAGGTCAATAGATAATAGGGAGGAGAATATGGTGAAGGAAAAGAATCTAATTAGGGAAGTTAGACCCAACGAACACTAAAGCACAAACAAATAACAGAAGAGTTAAACAGGAAGAAGTATAAAACTGTTAGATAATTTCACCGCACCTTGTGTTATTCATTTCCTGCATACTTTGTCCTGCACGTTCTGCATTTAGTACACTCTGTATTGACCTTCGTTAGTAGTCTGCATTAAGTTGAATCCTTACTGGTGGTAACGCACCTGCATTAGTAGTCTGCATTAGGTGAATCTTTACCGGTGGTAACGCATCATTAATTTGAATTAATAAACACCCTTGTATTCAGCTATAAATAAATGGAATGAAAACAGAAAAGTCGCTAGGGAGTGCGCGACACAAACAGGAGACTTTGCTCTATTTTGTTCTGCTGAACTTTGCCATCTCTACACTACTCATAGTCCAAAACGGTTCAGAGTTTCAGACTTCAGAGAATAGAGAGTTCAGAGTATTGTCATCTTTGTTGGAAATGTGGGCAATATTTTAATTCCAAATTTTACTAGAAGACAAATACAAGAAACTAGTGATGCAATACTTACTACTAACAGCAGGCTACTCATCATACTTCAGAATATACTCAAGTAAAATATATTAACAAAGTCGTACGTGCGCGCGAACGACTTACTAGTTAGCCTAATGAAGAACAGGAAGCCGCGTAGGCTTGACGCAGTGCAGTGAGCGGTCGCGTAGATGCGCTGCCCAGAAACCTTATTGCCGCCCCGTACAAATACTCTCTGCGGCAACGGTTCGGAGATAATCACTCTCCCTCTTTCCAGGTGCACGCCAGGAAGAATGGTCGACGAGATTTAGACAGCACAGTACTCGAGCACAAAATCGCAGAGAAGAAGAAAATAGAGGCGTTAGATTCTTTTTTTCACTCGGACGTCTCGAGCATATATAGAGACGCATCGATAAGCGACATGATTAAAACAGTCATTTACCCACTGGTAACTGACACATTCAACCAGCCATTTATCCAATAGTAATTGTTTATCATCAAAACCTCAGTAAAGCCTCAAATTCAAACGTTTCAATAACATTCAAACACAAAGAGGTGCAGGTTTCAGCAAAATAAAGATAGACTTGGTGCGCTAAGTGGCGCGCCACGCCACGGCATGGTCGTGCGTCGCAAGTCACAGTCATGCAATTTTCACGCGAAAATATTGAATACGCACGCGCAAGTGCGTGCGTGTGTGACTAGACGTAACCCTCGCTCATACCTTCTCTATCCATATTCAAGGAGTGGTGAGAATTCCACCTTATAAATTGGTCTTTCTTATCTTTCCTTAACAATATGGTAATAAACCATGCATACTTTGAAATTAAGGAAATGGGTCATAAATATGGACCAATTTCTAACCATCTCGTATGTGAGTTGGGAGTGGTATGAGACTTTGGTGCTGACATTTGGTATTAGAGCAGTTCTCCTTTGATCGTGAGGCAATGGTGTGTGTAGCAAGGTCAGTGTCTCTTACCCCAAGAAGGAGTTCCAACGGCAGTGGTAACCAGTTCCAGGGAGCTGGCAGTAGCGGTGGTTTTCACACAATGGTCACCGGCGAAGGTGGCGGCCAAGATCTGATGGAGCAGACAATGGCAAGGGAGACTGGGGTGTCACTGAGATATCCCGTTCTGACGACCTTCCTCGACCACTTTTCAACCAAGCTGACTTGACCTACATGTTCCACGGACCAAGGCTGTGCCTGTGCTCATGCTACATCACTGCGTTCTTCAATGGAACACTGTCAGTAGCCAGCGACCCATTTTCTAGACCTCCATGCCTCCCACACCTCCTCATGCCAGCGCCAATCTCCTCTCCATGTGCCTCCCCCTGTTGTGCTTCTTCTCTATTTCTTATTTTCATTGCACTCTCTATCCTTTGCTTCAATTATTTCGCTTGGAGACTTTGTCACATGTGTGTGCTTGGTCTGGTGGGAGGAGTTTTGCTATTCAACCATGAGGTCTTCGGATCAAAACCCATGGACCACATGCAATGTGATACTTTCTAGTTAATTTTGCTCAGAGCCAATGACAAGTGGCCCCACCTGTCATAGACTAGCAAATTCTCCAAAATTCCCACAAAGGAGACTCTCTAGAATATTCACTTGTTTGAGAATTTTTAGAATTTCTCTTCCATTCAATTTTCGATTGCTCGTCCGTCATCGGAACTCGAATCTAGTGATTAGTTTCTATATTCATCTAAAATCCTAATATTTTTCTAGTACATATTATATATTTTGTAATTTTATTTCTATTTGTGTATTTATTTATGTTTCTTGTTTTATGTAGAACCCGATGTCATTGAAAAATTCTCGATCCGTAGTAAGAAGGTCTAGTCAATGTCTAAGAAGATAAGTTTACTTGATCATTTTTTACCTATGTTTACCAAAATAATTTTAATATTTTAAATTTAATTGCATTACTATATTACATAAAATGATAAGTTCAGACTTAAGGATATTAGTTAATTTCATAATTGTTATAGCCTCATTTGATGTTGACAATCATATACTTTTTGTCACCCTAGGAAATCTTTATGTTAGTATTGAGATTATATTACTATTTGACAACTTTAGAGTAGTAGCATTTGCTTAGACAAGCTATTCGGTAAGTCTTGGGGTGGAAAAATTAATATAATATGCCTTAATCTTTTCATTCTAATAACTTAATGGCAATAGGTATTGTTGCTATTTTTAAAATAAAATAAAATGGTGAAAATTATTTTAGACTTCATGGATGGTAAGATTGGATTGGTGCGATTGAGCACGAGAATTTGTATTGTGAATGTGCTGCCCTAGTCAATTAAGAACCAATATTTGTGATTGTCCAAACTGAATACTACCGTACAACCACAAGTCTAAATGGGTACGACCTGATCAATTAATTTGCAATGGCTTAGCTTAGAATCCGTCAATGCTATGAGTGGGTGTCGGATGCAAACAGCTATCCCACATGGCACAAGAGGGGGCTTCTAGCTGGGTAGATGGAACCTGATGAGGACATCACTTCTTCGGATATACACAACACTCCTCCACTTGATATTCAAGGACCAATCACTAGAGCTCGCGCCCGACAATTGAATTTACAGGTGAACTCGTTCCTAAGTACTTCTTTTGTTCATTTGAGAATCGATTACTATCTAATGATTTAATTATGATTAGGAACCATGGAGAGGATCAAGAAGTACTTGGAGAAGGGGTACGAGGCGCACAAGTCCAGCAAGGGTGGTCAAATCATGTTGGATGTCCAACTCAAGCCACTTCGAATCCAATTCGGAGTCCAGGACCAGGCTGCACTAAAACGGACGCCCAGATCGCATCCGGACTCCGTTTTGGACGTTCCACATATGTATGGAAAGCTGAGAAGATAACCTTTCCAATGGCTCTGGTCTCATGTCAAAATTCCTTCTGTGTCAATGGGAATCGTCGAAACAAGTGGACGTTCAGAATCTGTCAGGGTGGCCGACTTCGAATCCAACTCGGAGTCCAGGACCAGGCTGCACTAAAACGGACGCCCAGATCGTATCCGGACTTCGTTTTGGACGTTCCACATATGTATGGAAAGCTGAGAAGATAACCTTTCCAATGGATCTGGTCCTATGTCAAAATTCCTTCTGAGTCGACGGGAATCGTCGAAGCAAGTGGACGTTCAGAATCTATCAGGGTGCTGCGACACCGTCTTTTAGGCCGTTCGGCTTTGTATCGTATTGGAGTCCATTAAGGACGCGTCCAGGGGTTTTACATGCCCCTTACTCCTTTATATACAGCCGCCACCCCCACCATTAGGGTTGGGTTTTGCTTAGATTAATTCTGTCTTTGAACAGTTTCGCCGTCATCGGTTTGTGAAACCCCAATTATCGAGTGCTTCATCAATATATCTGCAATTTGGTTGTGTTCTTCCTTGTTCTTGCTTGTGTTCTTCGATTCGCAGCGAGGATTAGCCTTCTTGGCAAGGTCAACCGGGCAGCGCACGGTTGATAACCTGAGGAGACGTGGTGCTGCGATTGCGGGGTTCGGAACGTGCTGTTCGGAAGCCGGATCGATTTGTGTCGCGCCTCCACCAAATCGAACATATCCAGAACCTGTTGGAAGATCGGGACCCCGTTCCCATCAAGTGGTAATCGAGCTTGGTGTTCCTCCGTGTTCGAGTTTACCCATCTTGTTGTTTTCGATTTCATCCTAGAGTCCAAGAAAAGCCCTAAAAAATTGTAGTCATAGGTTGTTTCTGTCCTAGATCTCGTTTAGCCTTTGCACAAGTTGATTCCGAGTCCGTAGTGTTGAGTTTGTGTCCTTAGTCGAGTTGTGTTGCTGGTTTAGATCGTGTTTTGTTTCGGTTTGTTTTGCTTCCGCTACCTTTCATACAAACCCTAGCCGTCAATTTTTGTTTTCCCACCCATATCCCACCCTCTGTTTGAGTCATCCATCGTGTCTCGTGATTGCCCAACACCATCCCCCACGTTTCCCGAGCTTTCGGCCCCAATTTTCACAGATTGATCCTACCCGATCGTAGTTTCGGCCACCACAAAAACCATAACTCGGAGGCCATACTTCAAACAGCCATAACTTTTGCATACAGACTCGAAATCGGTTGATTTTTTTTTTGAAATTGGGTGAAATTAAATTTTACATCCGAAACTCCCCAACTTTGTTGGGTTCGGCGAATTATTTTCCGAAATTCGCCTGAAAGTGTAGTACTCGCTCCGAAATTGAATCACCGAATTTACAAAGACATTCATTATTTTCTGAGGCCACTCCTTACATCCGATTGAGTTGCAACTTTGTGTGGTTCCTATTTCGTGCTCGCTCTGTGAAAAAATACAAAAAAAAGAAAAAATTTCGGCACCTACGATAGTCTTGCGAGTGCCATCCGTGGCCAAAAAAAAAAAAAAAAAAAAAAAAAACATGACAGAGCACGCTTTAGGTGATGAGCCTCATTTGTGTTGTGTTTGTGCTGAATTAAGTTTCTCGGTGCCTAGCCATCTTTGTTGCTGTCTTTGCTTCATTATTCTGTTCTTGACTCCTTGTTCTTCATATCATACCTGTTATAGGACACATTTAGACCAGCAACTAGGAACAGTGCTTTGGACATTTATTCAGCATTACTATCTGTTATTAATTTGTGTTCCACTGACATATTTGGCCTTCCAAACTCCATATATCTACTGGATAGCACGCTTTTGACCTTGCAATCGCACTCCACGCTCGACAAGGTATCACGAACCGACCACCGGTTGTACCACCACGCTTTGGTAAGCACAATTGTAAGAGCTTGGTAAGCCACTTCCTTTGCGGGTTCCCACTTCCTCCCTTTCTAGTTGATAGGGATAATCCTTTTGTTTTCCCTGTATTTCCACTAACCATGGCAGGAAACGAAGAGGACGGGACACCGGTCGATTTCAACGAGTGTGTTAGTCGCGACCGACTACAAGCTACGCCGACAAACAAAATGCTTCACTCATCGATCTCGTGCGAGATTGGACACCATCGTCGCCGCCATTACCCGCTTGAACAAGATGCCGGCAGCGCCACCAAGCCACCTTCCACGACACGCCTTGCGATTCTTCAAAAATTCTTTGCGGTCCACCAAGAGTTCTTCTTCCGTGGCTTCAACGGGCCACTCCTCCGGCATTCGATGCCACCGCGCCATGGGCTTGGTCATGTGCGTAAGAATTGCCCTAGCCAGCGGGCATACATCGCCACGAAGATGGAGGCTACATCGACGCCGGATGTCGAGGAGGATGATGATGTTGCTGCTGCCTCGAACGACAATGGCGGTGGTGATGACGACCTCATCCTTGGTGGGCGTCCACACGACGCCTTCTGAGCATCATTGTGCAACGAGTCCTCGACCGCAGGTACAACAACCCGATAAACTTCAACGTCATAATTTGTTTCGACCTTCTTTGCGATCAAGAACCGCGTGCACGTGTCATCATTGATGGAGGAAGTTGCAACAACTTGGTGAGTTCTGACTTGGTCAAGAAGCTTGGCTTGACCACGCGACCGCATCCACATCCATACCATATTCAATGGTTAAATGACTCTGGAAAAGATAAGGTAACGCAAACATGCCGAGTCCATTTTTCCATTGGTGCTTATGTTGATCATGTTGATTGTGATGTGGTTCCCATGCAAGCATGCTCTCTTTTATTGGGTCGACCTTGGGAATTTAATAATGATGCTTTACACCATGGTAGTAGTAACACATACACTTTTATGCATAAGGGAAAGAACATTACTTTACTGCCTTTGACCCCAGCTGAGATTATAGAGGCCGATAGGGCGAGAGCTGCTGCTACTAATGATCCAAAGGAACATGATAAATCTGAAAAACAGCAAGTACTCCATTTGAAAAATCCTGTTATGCTTGCCACAAAATCAGACCTTCTTTGCAGTTGATGAAGTTAATAATAGATGCTATGCTTTTGTGTGCAAAGATGCTTTATTTTCTCTTGATAGCATTTTTGTTGTTGTAGATCGTTTTTCTAAGATGACTCACTTTATACCATGTCATAAAACCGATGATGCCGTTCATATTGTTGACCTCTTTTTAAAGAGATAGTTCGTTTGCATGGTATGCCTTCTACTATTGTTTCAGATCGTGATGTCAAGTTCTTGAGTCACTTTTGGCGTACTCTATGGAACAAGTTGGGTACAAAGTTGTTGTTCTCTACCACATGTCACCCACAAACTGATGGCCAAACCGAGGTGGTGAACCGCACATTGTCTACCATGTTGAGAGCTATTTTGAAGAACAATTTGAAGCTGTGGGAAGAGTGTTTGCCGCATGTTGAGTTCGCATATAATCGAGCGGAACACTCCACCACCAAGGTAAGTCCTTTTCAGGTAGTGTATGGATTCAATTCCCGTGGCCCTATTGATATTTTACCTTTGCCTACTAGTGAGAGGGTTCATAATGATGCTAAGGAGCGTGCTGATTTTATTATCAAAATGCAAGAGACTACTAAGGCAAACATTGAAAAGATGAATGAAAAATATAGGATTACTGGTAGTAAAAGTAGAAAGGAAGTTAAACTTGAACCGGGTGATTTTGTTTGGTTGCACTTGCGAAAGGATAGATTTCCTGAGTTAAGAAAGTCAAAATTGATGCCTAGAGCTACTGGTCCTTTTAAGATAGTTGAGAAGCTAAATGATAATGCATATAAACTTGAGTTTCCTCCCGAGTTTGGGGTTAGTCCCACTTTTAACATTTCAGATTTGAAGCCATACTTGGGAGAAGAAAATGAGGCTGAGTTGAGGACAACTCCGCTTCAAGAGGGGGAGGATGATGAGGACATCACTTCTTCGGATATACACAACACTCCTCCACTTGATATTCAAGGACCAATCACTAGAGCTCGCGCCCGACAATTGAATTTACAGGTGAACTCGTTCCTAAGTACTTCTTTTTGTTCATTTGAGAATCGATTACTATCTAATGATTTAATTATGATTAGGAACCATGGAGAGGATCAGGAAGTACTTGGAGAAGGGGTACGAGGCGCACAAGTCCAGCAAGGGTGGTCAAATCATGTTGGATGTCCAACTCAAGCCACTTCGAATCCAATTCGGAGTCCAGGACCAGGCTGCACTAAAACGGACGCCCAGATCGCATCCGGACTCCGTTTTGGACGTTCCACATATGTATGGAAAGCTGAGAAGATAACCTTCCAATGGCTCTGGTCTCATGTCAAAATTCCTTCTGTGTCAATGGGAATCGTCGAAACAAGTGGACGTTCAGAATCTGTCAGGGTGGCCGACTTCGAATCCAACTCGGAGTCCAGGACCAGGCTGCACTAAAACGGACGCCCAGATCGTATCCGGACTTCGTTTTGGACGTTCCACATATGTATGGAAAGCTGAGAAGATAACCTTTCCAATGGATCTGGTCCTATGTCAAAATTCCTTCTGAGTCGACGGAATCGTCGAAGCAAGTGGACGTTCAGAATCTATCAGGGTGCTGCGACACCGTCTTTTAGGCCGCTCGCTTTGTATCGTATTGGAGTCCATTAAGGACGCGTCCAGGGTTTTACATGCCCTTACTCCTTTATATACAGCCGCCACCCCCACCATTAGGGTTGGGTTTTGCTTAGATTAATTCTGTCTTTGAACAGTTTCGCCGTCATCGGTTTGTGAAACCCCAATTATCGAGTGCTTCATCAATATATCTGCAATTTGGTTGTGTTCTTCCTTGTTCTTGCTTGTGTTCTTCGATTCGCAGGCGAGGATTAGCCTTCTTGGCAAGGTCAACCGGGCAGCGCACGGTTGATAACCCGAGAGACGTGGTGCTGCGATTGCGGGGTTCGAACGTCTTTGTTCGGAAGCCGGATCGATTTGTGTCGCGCCTCCACCAAATCGAACATATCCAGAACCTGTTGGAAGATCGGGACCCCGTTCCCATCAGAACCCTTCAGCGATGAAATCTTAGCGGGTGGAGTCTAATTGAGTGGCGCATTGTAAAGGTCTTGTCATGATCTCTCTGCACACACCTAATTAAGTGTGATAATCGTATTGCAATATGAGATTATTATATCTTGCGGGTAATAAAGATGTACAACCTCTATAGAGTATAAAACTATTCGAATAGTAGTGCCCACAGTCAAGAGTAGGCAATGTGCGCTTTCATATAGTAGACCTTTGGTTTTGGTTTCAACGTAAAAGTTTTGGGAACTCAGGAGTGGTTCGAACTTTCGGGGTGTGTCCTGGTGGATAGAGCCAGTACGGGTGGATGGAACCTATAGGCTTGAACCTTTGTGGTTAGAGCTTGTCTACTAGTGTAGGTGGTTGAAACCATCACTAGAAAATTTATGTTTGTTTCCTTTAATGCAACTACTTTGTTAAATTGATGCTTTGAAAATGTATAATCGTATTTGAAATAAAATATTGTTTTGTACAAAGAACCATATTAGCCTTCCCTTATTAAGCCTTGCATATAAATGCATTTTTTCCAAGACTTTGCGGAATACTCTATGTACTCACATGCTACACTCAAACAAATCTCAGAGGATTATGAAGATCAAGGAGAAGACTACGACTACTTCACGCATGGCTACGATGAAGGACACCTGGAGTACTAGGTTGCGCTTCTTCAGTCAATTGCCTATGTCATATGATGGGCCATCATCAGAGTTTTAATTTGTTTTCGCTATGTTTTGCAAGTTTGAGAGGTCTTGTAACCTCAATTGTAATAAATGGCCATAAGGTATGTACTCTCTATTATTATTATAATAAAGCGTTATTTGGTTATGTAATCGTCATTGATCGATTGTGTGTACTAGCTATGGTTTGGGACTTGTGTGGTTATATATAGAAGGTTTAGATTCAGAAATTCGGTCCCGACAAAACACTAACTTAAGCCATACGAATTGACACATAAAATTGGATGGCAATTCCAAGCTCATCAAAAGCCCCAATTTTAAGCTTGAAAGATATCTTTGTTCTATATAAGATGTGCCTCCACTTTTTACTAATCAATCTGGGCACAACCGTATTGAGCCAGACACAAATTCACCACTCATCACCGAAATAATCCCCACATCTACCCAGCCTGTGCAGTCTCTCGCAAATCCACTCAAAGAGGCGCAACAAAGAATCTAAGATCAAAATCACCAGCTTAAATAGCTAATCGACTCCATACATGATAGGACAACATCATCACTAACACAAAGGCCAGGGCGATTCTTGCAGGAGAAGTTGGACGAATAGAGGAAAAGCGGGAGGCGTGGGCTATACCTGCTGACGCAATCGCAGAGGGGCTGCTCTATCTTCTCACACTTGCGGACGAAGCGGCCGGGCTCCACCTCCTCCGTGTGCCACCGGGACTGCACCACCCAGCGCGTGGCGCAGTGCGCCCCCTGGTCACCACCTCTGTCGTGGCCAGCGATGTCGGGGATGGCAGAAGCGTGGGATAGAGGAGGGCGGCGCCAAGAGGATGGTGGCAGCGGGGGCTAGAGAAGGGTGACGATGAGTGGAGGCAGAGGGTGGAGCAAGAGGAGGTTGGCTGCGAGAGGAGAGCGTGGGGGCAAGAGGTCATGCACAAGAGGAGGGCGTTGGGGGCGAGAGGGTGCGAGGGTATTTCGATAGCAATTATGGGTAAAAAACTCAAATATCAATAGGTACTTTGGTTTTGAGTGTGTTAGCCCTCCACCAGAATTCACCATCAGGTTGCTTCTACTGGCTAATTTATTTTGGACTCTACTCCTCGCGAGAAGCAGAATTAGGGCCTGTTTGTTTCAGCTGGTGAGTATCCAGCTAGTCAGAATCTCTGGCTACTAGTTTATTTTCTGGATTCTGTAGCTTCTGGCTACTTAGAATCTGGATGAAAATCTGGACTGTTTGTTTGAACTGCAGATTCTAGGAGTAGCTACAGTTGCCAGAAGCTGAAACAAACAGACCCTTAGATCATTTTTGGAAAGTTAGCTGTTTGGCATAGCTCCACAAGATCCAAAGGAGAAGCTAGGAGCAGGTGTATCAAATAGGCTCAAAGTTTCAACTTTCAAGTAACTGCTTTGTTTGAACAAGAGTTATATGATATTTCTTATTGACTTATCTATATATCTACAAACAACTGATGAGATTAAAAACATATCCTTTGCTTTAAGGGATAAACACTTTCACATTAATCTTTAAATCAGAAAAAAGCAAACATATATAAGTTCCCATGTTAACCGAGAGATATGGGCCACGCGTACTATAATGGTCAGGATATCATGTTAACCGAAAGAAAAAAGACAAAATAAAAAAGAGCATGTAGATAAGAGTTCTACCTCTACACGGAGATGTACATGCTATTCGTATGAACCCTTGCGGTGCTTCCAGTTAAAACATAATAAAAAAAGTTGTCAGAAAATCTAGCTTGGTATAGCTGTGCACAGTAGTACTTATTTTGTTTGAGTTGCAATGTAGCGCCTCCGTTTTTAGGAATAGAAACATCATTACCTTCATAATGAGTCTAGAAATTCGATTCTGATGTAAGAAGTATCATTTCTGCTCACGAACATTTCAAAAGTTAGTTTGATTAAAATAAAACCTAATGGTCAACTTTATTGGCTTTAAGGGCGTCCAAGCCCAAAAATTTACTTACACTCAGAAGATCCAAAGAAAATTTCCACAGGAACGCTTGAGTGTGGTCGTAACCTTAACGTGAAAACTTGTAACATCATTTCTTCTCTTGATCATTGTGTTGGGGTAAAATAAAGCAAGACTTAGTACAACCAACCGTACTCAACAAGTCACATGGGGAGGTGCTATATAACTACTTGCTAGGGATTTTCAAGGGATGGGAATATAGTAGTTTTATTAAAGTATTTGTGGATAGAATTTTATTTGTAAACATATTTAAACAAAAATGAACAGTAACTTCTTAAGGAATTGGGGTTGCAAAACTTGATTACCGGACTTCAACATTTCCAAATCTACTTATGCTTCGCTATTGGAATCACCCATTAAACATAGATTCATTTACCGGAATCACAGCGTATTCGAATACCATTAATAAATGACTCTGCAGAGCTGCCCAGCTTTACCCATAAGATCTCTTAACTCCCGCGACCGGGTTTAAGAAAACAAAGCTTTCACTGCTCAATTCTTTATATAGCCTCTACCCAGTAGGTGCTATTTTCCAACAAATTCGAGTGGTCAATTCACCCAATTTGATGCAGATCTACTGATGTTAAATATAGTTTTACCGTTTACATACCACAAAACTCTCTCAGTGTTCCCCACCCTTTGTAGATATTCAATCGAACTTGAGCAACTACTAAACTAGGTTTGATGAATAAACATTTGTGGTTGAGTGGTCACTATGTTCTTTACTTGGCATAAGGTTTTAGTCCTTATATTTTCAGTAAGGCAACTTCTATCCACAAACTGTTTCGTTGCCCATCCGCACCGTCACCTTTCCAGTCCAAACCTCCACCTTAGGATAAGGTCATGGGACCCAACCATATTGTGGCTTCCCGTGATATCTCCCTATCCTAGAACAACTTGTAACACCCCAGCCTAACATAGGCCTGAAATGCTACTAACTATCCACAATAAGACAACAACTAAAATAGGTTACCTAAAAATTTCGGCATAACCTCCTTTGTTTATTAACTAGATGGCAGTTTAAATAAGCATGAATAGCACAAGTTCTAAATAATGAACGGAAAGATAATATCCAATGATACTAAGCCTTTATTACATTTAATCTGATGGAATATAAACTGAACCAATTAAGCTAACAAGCCAACAAGATTATCATGACTGTCTTTATTTCTTATTGAAGGAATAGTGCACGTGCAACGAAGCTAATCCCTTTTTGATCCCATATATGCCATTCTCACATTGGTACCTAAAACAAATAAACAAAGCAGAAGAGTGAGTCCAATGACTCAGCAAGTATATCAACATCAATACCAATGATCATTAACGTCAAGTTAAACAATTAACATAGAACATCATGCTATGCAATATGATCAAAATCTCCTCTTCTCATCTCTTTCGCATTTTACCGTGACGCGGAGTGTGCATCCGTCAATGCACACCATGCCTGTACCCTCGGTGCAGGGGACCAATGCCCACACTCCGCAAGTGTGGGGACCTCGATGCTTGATCACCGCATGACCAAGACTTCAACAATTCTCAATATGATGCATATATGTGAATGTATCAAAAGATAACTAGCATTCACCATACTACGCATCAACCAATCTCATAAATGCCATAATGTAAACAGAACATAAATAGCATTCTCAATTCATCACTTACTCATACTCACAATTTAAACAGTCATGATTCAACCATCATCCAAACAATTCAACAAATCCATAAACACACAGATTTTCACATCACAAATATACTTGCCTCAACCAGAAAATGAAGAACGCGAGAAGGCACAACCCCGAATCCGCTCTCCTCCTGAATATTTAATTAATAATTACTAACATGACAGTAGCGGGTTTCTAGATATAAAATAACAGCAACCACAATTCACCCAACAATTTATCTCAATTAAATCCCCAACTCTCCTCGGCCAAATCTGCCCAACCACAGACAGCCGACTTCCAAAAATCATAACTTTCAGTACGTAACTCCAAATTAAGCGTTCTCGGACTCTATGGAAAGATAATTAAATTATCTACAAAAACTTAGTTGGGGAGACTCTCTGATTCGGCCATTTACTAACCGCTCCAAACCCTTTTCTAAAGCATCCAAATTCACGTCGGACTCTCTGGACAGCGCACTAAAACAGGCATAACTTTCGCCCAGAAACTCGGAATCCGGACTTCTTTACCTCTATTGAAAGCTAAGAAACTTATCTACAACTTTCTCAATTTGAAGGACTCCTGAATCGCAACTATTTCCATCGCACAAACCGATCTACTAAACTCTATCCAGAACTACCCCGATCTGCAGAACAGTAACACTAGAAAATTCATAACTTTCGCTACACAAATCCGAATCACGTGTTCTTATACTCCCTGGAAAGATAATTAAACCCTCTACAACTTTCTAGAAGGGGTCCAGACCTGAATCCCGGCGAAACTAGATCAAAACCGCCGAGAAACAACTATTGTCCCAGCAGCCCAGAAAACCGACGAATCTAAATCGATTAAAAACTCATCTAGAGACTACCAGGGATTACCCTTGACGACACGACGACGAACACGTCGACGAACATGACGACGAACACGACGACGAACACGATGACGAACCCGCCCGCGATCTCCTCCTCTCCTTCCTCCGGATCCACGCGGTACAGCGACGAACGTCGGCGACGGCGCGCCGGGGGAGGAGACGACAACGGCGAAGGCGACGACGACGACGAAGGGCAGCAGCACCACGGCGGAGCGGCGACCCGCGCGGCAACGCAGGGACAGCGGCGGCGGCGGCGCTACGGCGGCGCGGCGCGGGCGGCGGGGCAGCAGGGCGGCGGCTTGGGGGCGGGGGCTGCCTAAGGTTTTAAATGGTGACCTCCCCTCCCCTCTTGGGCCTAGAAAATCCCACCTGGGCCAAGGCCTAGGCCCAGGTTGTCTTAATTTTCCAGAAAACCCCCCAAAACTCTTTTAATTTTTAATCTTTTCACTTAAGTCCCTCTCTATTAATTAAACAATTAATAAAATATTTTCCGGTATTACATTCTACCCCCCTTAAACAGAATTCGACCCCGAATTCTAACTGCAAACACAATAGAAATCAAAACAAGCAACTAGCAAAAACACGCACCTGACGTGAACAACGCCGGGTATTGCTCGCGTATGCGAGACTCCAACTCCCAAGTTCCCTCTCTCTCGGTCTGCTGCGACTGAGCACTTTGACATACAAAGAAAGTCTTGTTTCTCAACGCTTTTTCTGACCTTTCTAGAATCCGCACTGGCTTGGACTCAAAGGACATATCCTGCTCAATAACCAAAGGTTCTAGAGCGATGTGAACTTCTGGGTCTCGCAAGTACTTTCTCAACATGGACACGTGGAACACGTTATGCACTCCGCGATAGCCTCGGGAAGATCCAAACGGTAAGCCAATTTCCCAATTCGCGCTAGTATGGTGAAGGGTCCAACGTACTTCGGGCTAAACTTCCCTATGGTACCGAACCTCACCACACCCTAGGTAGGAGATACTCTCAAAAGCACCTGATCCCCACTTCAAATTTCCGATCCTTCTTCTCACATTCACATAGCTTTTCTCGCACATCTCCGGCGACCAATGATTCTATCTCACCAAGTCCACTCGCTCAACTATCTTTTGGACCCAAAGCGGTCAACCTCCGAATCCTCGCAACTAACCAAGCAATTAAATACACAATGGGTTAACATTCCCTTTGGTATCAAACCACACAATCTGCACAACCCATAAATCTCGAGCTTTCACGCTCAATCGATCTCTTTACCTTAGCAATGAGCACCCCTTAAACACGGGCGCACCACGTGGCTCAAGGTAAACCCACTTTTCATAGATAGAATTCAACCGAACATAGAGAATTCTCATCGCAACCACACAAAACCAACTCCCGTAAAAGGATCAAATCAAAAGAAGAGAAATGAGGATTCAAGACGAAAAACCTCCCACTTTCAAGTAGGTAGTTTGCACATAAGCAACATATACGTAAACGGGAATCACTCAAATATCAAACCCGTCCATTTCTTTTCTTTTAGGAATAAACTTCCTCTTGAATCACGAGGTTCCAAATCATCCCATACCCTACTAGTTCAATTCTCTTAAATTTGGCAACATCAACTCTATGTTCAAACCGAGTGCATCCAACACACTTTTGTAGATGGACTCTACTATTCTCACAATAACATACTCTAGTCAACTCCTCTACCCACATGATACTTTAACGAATAATTTCTAATGCATCTCATCGTTATTCTCACCCACCATCACTTTACCACAAATCTTAAGGACAATCAACATGAATTTCTCGGCTCCCACACTCATTTACTACACCCAAAGAATACTATCAATGAGCATCAACTATTTAGAATCCACTTGTTGCACTATTTTCACACCACATTATTAGCCTCCAAGGTTCTAGTATAGAACATCCACCCAAATTTTCCATCTCTAGGACTATTATATATATATGTACTTGATATATTTGACACAAGGCTCTCAAGTTCGGTGACTAACATCTCCACCATCAATCATGCTCAACCCTTCACGACCACATGAAAACATAATCTCAACCTGATTATCTGTAGGAAGATACATGACAGTAATTTCAACAATTTCTACTATCCCAAAAATTCCCATAACAATCCGCCTTCTTCATAATTATAATCCCATCACTATACCATCATAATCGTCCTTCTAATCCTTGCAAAGTACCCCATCATGATGATCCAATAAAATTGATCAAGATTCTCATACTTTCAATAATTCCAACGTTCCAAAAAATGAACGTAACACTCATGAACCATAACTAGGTTCTTCTAGTTGCGATAATATAACTAGTTAGCCCCAAGGACAACATCTTCTTTTAAATCAAATCCTCACCGAGAATTAGTCGACAAATCAATTTATCACTCCAAAAATCTCAAGCATCTTGATACCCACAATCTCACCCAAACCAATCACAAAATCACACCAACCAGTTGCCATACATATCCTAAAAGGGCTTGCAACCCAAATCGGTTACCCCTTTCTTAAAAGAGGCAGGAAGAAGTAAATTCAACACATGGGAAGGTGTTACCAATCGCAATAAACACTAGACCAGGGGAAAGAGCAAAGATCTTAGACAACAAACGTTAAGACCACAGCTGAAGGCGCATGCCTCCTCGATAAGAAACCATCAAATCTCAACCAATACGAATACATTATTATCATTTGAGCTCAAGAAACTCTTAAGCGCGAAAATAAGAAGTCAAACACACTTCACAAAGATTACACAACTTGACTTCAACCTCCAAAACTTTCATCAAACTTTTTTTTTCCTTTTAACAAAGAGAACAACCTTCTTTGATTACGGTATCACCTTAACAATTCCAACAAAGAAGAGTTGAAGACCACAACACATTAATTCTTTAAGAACTAATAAAACCCCTCAAACACTTTGCTTAAATAATTTCAGCTACTACATAAGTCATGAGATCAAAGATCGCATACACACTATCAAAACTTTTGATTTAAATAGTACCATGGAATTTATTCAAATTCTTCTATTTAATGAACCTTCAACATTACCATCATAACCACAAATTGACCAACATACTAACATCAGAACATTACATTCTTAACAAGCATCATAATATCCTCAACTCCTTCTTAAACTTTTCCAAAAGAAACATAAGAAATCACTTCATCATGTTTCTAATATCTAAATAAGATTGCAACTACTTAATCTAGGAGAACCTAGTGCATAAGCCACATAAATAGAACAAAGTCATTAAACAAGGTGATACTAGAACATGACAATCTCACAAAACATTCTAGCATAAATCCTTACTAGATTTCAGATATTCAATTCTTGTGGATGCTCAACTCTAATTTAGCACAAATTAATTGTACTCTAGTCACATCGGCAATTATTGATTATTATTTTATCACAACAGCATTCATAATCCTAACTTCGTTTTACAATCATAAAACAATCATGAGCATAGATTCAGTATCCTACCTTACATTCGAAATTAGAACGAAATAACTTTAATCTTCAATAATACCGACTTTGTAAGACTAGATTCGCAAGTCTATACATCAACATTCATCTATTTCTTTATACATATTTCAACAATCTAACATGGTAAAAGATAG
Organism: Bonia amplexicaulis; assembly: GCA_036346245.1. NCBI lineage: Eukaryota > Viridiplantae > Streptophyta > Magnoliopsida > Poales > Poaceae > Bonia > Bonia amplexicaulis. Next base: position 48,080 of record JAYGGG010000127.1, on the reverse strand, counting down.
ATGAAACTAGCAATTGTGCACGCTCATAAAGTATCTAAATAAAAGACATATTAAAGATTAATATTACCAAGACAATATTCCCACACCTTCTTCTTAATAATTCCAAACAGTTAGATTAATCACTAACGACAAACATAATTCCATGTATCCAACATGATAGAATTTTAATCAATCATAATAATCATTGTAACTCTTTGCACTCTCCTCAATAACTACATGGGTTCCAATCATGTATAGGCAATTTCTTAATCAACGTTCTTTAATAAACTATTACAAGCAATATCAAAATTAATCAACTATACTTCCAAGGATGCTAGTTGAATTAATTATGCACCACGCTAACTTCACAACTTGACAATTCATACCATACGAGTTAGCTTAGATGATCACCACCTTCTACTTAAGCATAGCAAAATAACATAAAGGATTTTAACACTCTCTTTCAAAAGAAGAGGAACAATAAACTTCAACGCCGAGATACGTAAATACAAAGATCCAAAGCTTTCACATAACAATGATTTTGCAACTCAAAACTTGCATTAACAAGAGAAAATACCAAGCGAGCCAATAAGTCATGATTCACAACAAGACAAAAGTCCCACGAAGGAACTAACCTTACAAATCAACAATAAGCACGGTAGCAAAGTATCTCAAGAGTCCGGAAAGAAACAATAATCGCTTCAAGGAACAAGTAGAGACCAATTGCATACCCTCAACTGCAAGAACCACAATCTCAAAAGAAATTATTAATCGCAATCACCAAGAATTGGCGAAATCAACTTAAGGATAATAACACTTTTCTAATAAATTCACCATAACACTGCAATTAAGTTACCTGAGGTAACTACATTGCTAATCCTCATACTACAAACAATGATATAATCTGGCAATACCAAGGTAGCACATCACAACATCTACATCATATCATTGACTATTCTCATCATAATATCATAGGAGCAAATCATAATCATACAAGATTATCAATAAGCATACAAGATTATCTCATAATGTAAATCATCAATATAACATGTCAAAAGCATAAATGCAATGCTTGACCCATCCCATCCTCTGTGCACCAAGGTGTCAATTTAATAGTTTAATTACCACGGACCTAAAGCCCGCTCGATACCAATCAGTAACACCCTGACCTAACATAGGCCTGAAATGCTACTAACTATCCACAATAAGACAACAATTAAAATAGGTTACCTAAAAATTTCGGCATAACCTCCTTTGTTTATTAACCAGATGGCAGTTTAAATAAGCATGAATAGCACAAGTTCTAAATAATGAACGGAAAGATAATATCCAATGATACTAAGCCTTTATTACATTTAATCTGATGGAATATAAACTGAACCAATTAAGCTAACAAGCCAACAAGATTATCATGACTGTCTTTATTTCTTATTGAAGGAATAGTGCACGTGCAACGAAGCTAACCCCTTTTTGATCCCATATATGCCATTCTCACATTGGTACCTAAAACAAATAAACAAACAACAAGAGTGAGTCCAATGACTCAGCAAGTATATCAACATCAATACCAATGATCATTAACTGTCAAGTTAAACAATTAACATAGAACATCATGCTATGCAATATGATCAAAATCTCCTCTTTCTCATCTCTTTCGCATTTTACGGTGTCGCGGAGTGTGCATCCGTCAATGCACACCCATGCCTGTACCCTCGGGTACAGGGACCAATTGCCCACACTCCGCAAGTGTGGGGACCTCGATGCTTGATCACCGCATGACCAAGACTTCAACAATTCTCAATATGATGCATATATGTGAATGTATCAAAAGATAACTAGCATTCACCATACTACGCATCAACCAATCTCATAAATGCCATAATGTAAACAGAACATAAATAGCATTCTCAATTCATCACTTACTCATACTCACAATTTAAACAGTCATGATTCAACCATCATCCAAACAATTCAACAAATCCATAAACACACAGATTTTCACATCACAAATATACTTGCCTCAACCGCGAGAAAATGAAGAACGCGTAGAAGGCACAACCCCCGGAATCCGCTCTCCTCCTGAATATTTAATTAATAATTACTAACATGACAGTAGCGGGTTTCTAGATATAAAATAACAGCAACCCCAATTCACCCAACAATTTATCTCAATTAAATCCCCAACTCTCCTCGGCCAAATCTGCCCAACCACAGACAGCCGACTTCCAAAAATCATAACTTTCAGTACGTAACTCCAAATTAAGCGTTCTCGGACTCTATGGAAAGATAATTAAATTATCTACAAAAACTTAGTTGGGAGACTCTCTGATTCGGCCATTGACTAACCGCTCCAAACCCTTTTCTAAAGCATCCAAATTCACGTCGGACTCTCTGGACAGCGCACTAAAACAGGCATAACTTTCGCCCCGAAACTCGGAATCGGACTTCTTTACCTCTATTGAAAGCTAAGAAACTTATCTACAACTTTCTCAATTTGAAGGACTCCTGAATCGCAACTATTTCCGTCGCACAAACCGATATACTAAACTCTGTCCAGAACTACCCGATCTGCAGAACAGTAACACTAGAAAATTCATAACTTTCGCTACACAAATCCGAATCACGTGTTCTTGTACTCCCTGGAAAGATAATTAAACCCTCTACAACTTTCTAGAAGGGGTCCAGACCTGAATCCTGGCGAAACTAGATCAAAACCGCCGAGAAACAACTATTGTCCCAGCAGCCCAGAAAACCGACGAATCTAAATCGATTAAAACTCATCTAGAGACTACCAGGGATTACCCTTGACGACACGACGGCGAACACGCCGACGAACATGACGACGAACACGACGACGAACACGATGACGAACCCGCCCGCGATCTCCTCCTCTCCTTCCTCCGGATCCACGCGGTACAGCGACGAACGCCGGCGACGGCGCCGGGGAGGAGACGACAACGGCGGCGGCGACGACGACGAAGGGCAGCAGCACCACGGCGGAGCGGCGACCCGCGCTGCAACGCAAGGGACAGCGGCGGCGGCGTGGCGCATGTGCAAGGCGGCGGCAGGGCGGCGGCGGCGGCGGCGGGCAAGGGCTGCCTAAGGTTTTAAATGGTGACCTCCCTCCCTCTTGGGCCTAGAAAATCCCACCGGCCAAGGCCTAGGCCCAGTTGTCTTAATTTTCCGAAAACCCCCAAAACTCTTTTAATTTTAATCTTTTCACTTAAGTCCCTCTCTATTAATTAAACAATTAATAAAATATTTTCCGGGGTATTACACAACTTTTGAAATTCTACTAGCAAAGTGCCAAGTCTCTTAATAGAATAAAACAGTTGAGTTCTTGGTTTACCATGATTATTTAAATAATATATGTAGTATTACTAAGTCTTGTCAAGGTGAATGTGGCCATCAAATTAGACAATGCTTTTTCAGGTGGTAGGACATAATTAATATCATGTCATTCTAAACATTAATTGTATAAGAAATAATAGTGCGTAAATAACATAATAAAAATACTGATAAATAAATAATTAAAGGAATGTAGGTTCAACATGATCAAAGACATGTGACTTGCCTTGCAGATCAATGTATTCTACAATTTTGTATTCTTCCGAGTCTTGCGCTTGTACTTAAGCTTCTTCTTCCTAGACTAGCTGATCTTCAGTGTCGTGTGCTACCGCAAACCAAAAGAAAATAAATCAATTCCATGCTCGAAGGATTGAGCTAGGAAGAAAGAATAAAATCCAGAAAAATCAAATAATGTAGGTTTGGGGATTATAGAAGTTTGGAAGGGAAAAGGGAGCTGAGGAATGGATAGTCTTGTTCAAAACGATTGAAATAGATGGATATATGTATTTCGGGTTTCTTGAATAGTAACGGGTTTGGGCACTATTCATCATGGGTTTTTACTGTTCACCGGGTTGTTGCTGCGTACTCGGAGAACTCTATAAGTACTCAGGTGGTCTCTAATGGCACAAGTCTTGCTACAAGCCAAGGTATTTGTGGAGCTAGAAGTTGTGGTCGTAATTGAGTTAACGACTATCGAGACCGAGTATCCCGTGTGGTCGTAAACTACAGCATGGTCGTAAACCACGGCATAGTCGTAAGCTACAACACGGTCATAACGACTCCCGATTAGCCGAGTGCGAAGTCGACAAAGATCAGATGGTGCACGAGTTGATACGTAGATTGGACAATGTACTAGTGGCTGCGGGGATTGCTAGATTTAATCTTGATGAGTTGTAAGGGGTCGTAGAAGCTGTGGGCGAAGCCACACCTGAAGCCGTGGTCGAATCCACAGTCGAAGCAGTGGTCAAAACTGTAGCCGAAGCACTAGTCGAAACTGCGGAAGTCGAAGGCTCCGAGTACTGGCAGTGGAAGACATCTAGCGCGAAGAAGCTATGGTCGTAGCATAAAGATGATGCGTCATGGTCGAAGGCACCATGGTCATAAGTCAAAATCGAAAGAACGCTGTTGCAGTCAGAAACAACCGAGTGGCTTAAAAGATTGAACAACGTACGAGTAGCTTAGAAGCATTAGACGACGTCCGAGCGGTGTTGCTCAGGACTCGAAGCAGCGCGGTCGAAGTTTCTCTCAACTACAAGGTGGTCGATCGGAGACTTCAAGCGGCAGAGTGGTCGAAGAGTTGAAGTAGGGGAGCGGCTGGAGATTTCAGGCGGTGGGACGGTCAGAGAATCCGTGGTCGAAACGTTAATCGACAACCATGGGTGGGTTCCTAGTGTCTGGGTGTTTCCATTTTGGAGTTCGGCACTGGGAGTTGGTTTCGCCAGCGGTGAGGTCTCCTCTCTTTGCGACGTTGAAATGTCACAGGACTTAAGGACGGGTTAAGAGGATAATAGCATTAGGATTTGGACATCTCTGGGGTTAGAGAAAGCTCAGGGAAGTGATAGCTTGGGTCGGGGTTGCCTCTGTTGAGCTGTCCACCGCGGGGTCTCATGGTTGAGCAGTGGTGCTAGTCGCTAGCACGGTGTGGGGCTCGAGGGGCTAAGGCAATAGTTCAGTGGTGTCTCTGAGAGCATAAAGGTGCTACAGGCGAGAGCAATTGCAATGTGATCGATTGAATAAACGAAATTGAAACTTGGCTTACTTTGAGGTCTTCGGGTGGTTGCCGGCGAGGCTCTAGTCGAAAGTTCAATTGGGGCGTGGTGGTGGCTCACTGGAAGCGATGTCTGGATGGGGTCTCGGGCTTTTATAACCATCCCATGGTGGTTTGGCACAGGGGTGTAGCTAAGGCGACGGCGGCACATGGCAGAGGTCGGGAAGGCGCAGGAGGGTGCGGCGCGACTAGAAGAGGGGAGGAGAGCAGAGACTGAGTAGGGAGGTCGGTGAGGTGGTGGAATGTGATTGAGGGCAGAGAGTGTGTAGGGTGGTCGGCAAGGCGGTGACTTGGCCAATACGGCTGGACCATGTGAGAGTTGCGGTCATCAAAGTGTGTCGTGTCGTATGGTTATACACCGACTTAGCGAAGAGTCGCGTGTCTTGGTGGCGGTGATATTTTCATATGCTGAACTGTACCCGCGTGATAACGTTTCAAGGAAATGATTCGGCAGGGGGATTGAGGTTTGGATGGCCGCACTACTACAGAAAGCCTAATACTAGATGCCAAATCACAAACAGTTTTGTCAAACCGTCTATGACCGACACTAACACAGATGGTTTTAATTTGGACACCGTCTGTGTTGATGGCGTCGGAGAAAACTATTATCATAGACGGTTCTTACCGATAAACCATCTGTGATATTTTAGTATCACAGATGGTTTTTATTAAAAACCGTCTGTGATAATATGGGATTATCACAGACGATTTTTTATTAAAAACCATATGTGATAAGCTGATTATCACAGACGGTTTATATTAAAAACCGTCTGTGATGATCTGAAAATTATCACAGACAATTTTTAATAAACAATTATATGTGATAATGGCGTTAGACATTTATTGCGCCGCTGAGAACCGCACCTATCTTCAATTCGATCCAGATCTGGCCGGTGCTGGACTCTTTTGCTCAGGAGGCAAGCTAGGTGATTTCAGGCCAATTAATTTGGTGGGAGAAGGCAGAGATTGAGCTTTGAAGATTCATATGTTCCTGGTAGCTCTAGATATGGTTAGTAATAAAATTATTTTTCTTTGCATTACAATTTAGATCTATGTTTTGGTGAGTGTTATTAAAGATGGTTTGCATCTACTTGACCATACATGATCAGTTCCCGTCATGTGGGAGGCCAAATTTGTCAAAATTGTTGGTTATATACCTTCAGCGATCGCTGGGGAAATAACTGTTGTGTTTATAATATGAATTAAGCTACCAAGCCTCAATGCATGTGGTATATATGTAGTAATAATTAATTAATTTAATTTTTAATACTAAGTTGTTATATATATACATAACGTAGGACCGAAGCTAGATGTATGCCACAAACCGTGTGAATAAAGAGTACATTAATGGCGTGTCTGCTTTTCAAGAGTTCCCGTCTGATGACATCACTGGTGAAGTGAATGACATGCTGCTGGATGATGTCGATTGTTGTTCGGATTCGGATAGGTTGCACAATGACAATCTAGATCAGATGCTTCGCAATGTAGAAGAGAACTATGATGAGAGAGAGTATGTTAAATTCCGGGGCTTGATGGAGGACTCAGAGAAACCTTTGTTCACATACTGCAGGTCAAAGTACATGTGGTTGTCGGCCGTGCTTGAACTGTTGAAATTGAAGGCAAGTAACGGTTGGTCCGACAAGAGTTTCACGGCGCTGCTAAGTCTTTTAGCGGACATGCTTCCGGAGGGAAATGAGTTGCCTAAAACTACGTATAAAGCTAAGAAGGTTCTTTTTCCATTGGGAATGGAAGTAGAAAGAATACATGCATGTCCGAACGACTGTATCTTGTACCGTAAAGAGTATGCAAACATGCATGTATGTCCGGTGTGCAACGCATCCCGATACAAACGTAACAGTCAATCAGATGGCGGCGAGGGAACAGAGGTGAAGAAAGGACTTCCTGCTATGGTGGCATGGAATTTTCCTATAATTCCTCGTTTGAAAAGGTTTTTTGCAAATCCAAAAGAAGCAAAACTGCTACGTTGGCACTCGGAGGAGCGCAAGAACGAGTGGAGAAATATTGATAGGAGTTTTGCAGACTTCAGGGCAGAACCAAGGAATATAAGGTTTGGACTGAGTACAGATGGAATGAATCCTTTCGGCAGCATGAGCAGCCGGCATAGCACATGGCTCGTGACTCTCTGCATCTATAACCTTCCTCCTTAGTTGTGTATGAAGCGAAACTATGTTTTGCTGTCGATACTTATCCAAGGGCCAAAGCAACCTGGGAATGATATCGATGTGTACCTAGCACCGTACACCTATAGCACCAGGCTTCGCAAAAATTCATGTGGATGGTGTGCATGTCAATTTTGAGGTCGTCCCACTACCGAAGCCCCTCAACGACGAGATCGTGACTCTAGGGTAAGCCATTGGAACATTCATCTAGTGGCCCAAAAGCGACATCTCCCTAGAGGCTTCTTCACCGGTGGCAGGATCACAAGGGCAGTGCGAACCAGAGCTACATGCACTGCTACCATCTCCACAAGGGCAGTGCGAACCAGAGCTACCTGCACCGGTGCTATCTCCACGGGTGCTATTATCGCCAAAGCAACTTGCACCGGTGCTACTTTTACAGTCGATTACCATAAAGTCGACCTACAATCGAGGCAGTGGCAGGGGCAAACCATTGGTCTTCAAATTTGTGTTAGGCGAGCTGATGATAATCCCAGAAGGGCACCTCCTAACCCTAGGACTCGGTTGCCAAACATTACACACTTGGTATATGGAACAATCCAATAAGCCACAGAAAGAACGGCGCTCAGGTATCACTGTCAAATTCAGGCGGGATCATTTCCAACACGAAATTCAGGATTGTGTCTTCGCGGTGACCTTTGAGGATATATTTGATCTTTTCACGCTCAACGCTCTCGACGCCTCACTCGTTCGATGCTGGACGCTGTAAGTCTGTACAATCACAATCTCTGTTCATGTAATACGGATATATGTCATATATAATTTGTTGATTTTCTGTGTGTATATATAGATTCATTCTGACCCAAGCTAGATCATCGAAATCACCAATTGGTTTTCCAGACCCATGCTTTGTCGCCATTGATACCATCAACGAGGATGCATGCTTCGTTGAGAGCTATATTACATCAACATTGCTGGCTCACCGCGATAAGGATTTTGTACTTATGCCATACAATGAGAACTTCCATTGGATTTTAATTATAGTTATACCAAAATGGAACAAAGCTATATACCTTGATTCTCTAAGTAAGAACAAATCCGAGTACATAGCTATCGCCTAATTACTCGATAGCTAAGTACATTTTCTCCATACATAACTACATTGTATTCTTTCTTTCCTTCCGAATGACTAATCTAACTTTTTCGAATAACGAAGGTCGTTCGCCATGTACGTTGTACAAACATGTGGCTCGACGAAAGGGGCCATGCCTTTGAAACATGTTCGTAATTTTCCGGTATTTGCTAGTACACATTAATTAATCCTATACAACACTTAGTAGTAATGCCTCTTGAATTAACACATTCTATTTTTGCGCTTCCACCGGTCACGGGCAACACATGTGGATTCTACGTTTGCCACTATATGAGACTACTCCTCGATTTCTCGAAGATCACCAATTCTAAGGTTTGTCAATCTTCCAACATTTATTTCATACTTGTCAGGTTATATATGTACGCACATTGATATTTCTATCGACAGGCTGCGCCCATCTCTACAACTGCATTGAAACAGCCGACCTTGCACAAATTCGAGGAGAGTGCGCTATCTTTTTGTGGTCTAAAGTCATAAGATCAGATGGAGAGTTCCTCTGCGCACAATGATTTTTTATTGCTCTATCACTCCGGAATCGAGGTCACGCGAAAGAAACATATCCATAATCAACGAACTTGTCAGGCTGCACAAGTAATACTTGGATGCTAATCATGCACCATCCAAATATTGCTTGTGCAGCCTGACAAGTTCGTTGATTATGGATCTGTTCCTTTCGTGAGACCTCGATTCCGGAGTAATAGAGAAATAAAAAATGCAATGGTACCATATAAGTGCAAATGCAATGTAGATCTTTTGTAATTGTGTATTTGTTAATGGATATTTTATTTTATTTTAATTAATTGATTTGTGAAATGGATGTTTTATATTTGTGAAATGAAGTGCGATGTGAATTGGATGTTTTATGTTTATGAAATGAATTGAAATGTGAATTGGATGTTTTATGTTTGTGAAATGCATTTCCTGAGGCTAGCCAATAAACAGAAATAGATTTAGGGGTAGAAATGAATATCGCAGATGGTTTTTAAGTAAAAACTGTCTGTGATAGGTGATAATCACAGATGGTTTGTAAGTAAAAACCGTCTGTGATATTTACACCACAGACGGTTCGAAAACCGTTTGTGATAACCTTCGATTATCACTGACCCATAAATTAAGATGGTTCAGAAAACCGTCTCTCACTACTATAGAAAACCGTATTACAGACGGTTCAAAAACGTCATCACAGACGGTTTTCTAAACCGTCTGAATTTATGGTTCAGTGATAATCGAAGTTTATCACAGATGGTTTTCGAACCGTCTGCGGTGTAAATATCACAGACGGTTTGTAACTAACAACCGTCTGTGATAGCTGATAATCACAGATGGTTTGTAACTAAAAACTGTTTTTGATTATCGGCTATCACGCACGGTTTTAGTTACAAACCGTCGTGATATTCTTTTCTACCCTAAATCTATTTCGCTTATTGATTAGCCTTTTGAAATGTTAGCCATGCCCTCTGAAACAAGCAGATCAACATGTACATGTATACATACAATTCACATCTCAATTCATATCACAAACATAAAACATCCAATTCACATCTCAATTCATTTCATAAATATAAAACATCCAATTCACATCGCACTTCATTTGACAAACATAAAACATCCATTTCGCAAATCAATTAATTGAAATGAAAATAAGCAAATATAGTATGAAACACAATACACATTTTATTTTTATTAAGATTAGAGCCTACCATTACAATATCCCAAAACAACAAACATGTTGCCCATCTAGCTAACACAAGAAGAACAGAGAAAGCAAAGATCCTCTATGCCTAGACCTTCTCGTCCCGATATAGCGCATGAGCTAGATGTCTTTGACGTCCACCATCGTCAAGATTGATTGAGCGCCTTGTGCATCGCCCCGCTTGCAAGGTGGAGGAGGAGGAGGAGAACAAAGAAGGAGGAGGAGATCGAACAAAGAAAGAGGAGGAGAACAACAAGGAGTAGAACAGAAAGGAGGTTAGGTTCTGGTGATTATTGAAAGGGGAGGGAGTGTTAATTTTTTTGGCGCGGAGACGGAGAGGCGGAGCTACGATCCGTGGAGTGAGGATTGGTGGATTTCTATTGGCTAGGATTGGGTTGAGGAGGATCGACGGGCCCAGCGGTTAGATTATCACAGACAGTTGGTAGCAAGAACCGCCTATGATGAATGAATATCACAGACGGTTCTATATGTCAACCGTCTGTGAATTAGAGCACAAGATTTTATATACTGATGCAATATAAACAACTAGTCTGAAAAAATAAAATAGCAAAGTTTTATATGGCTTATATATACTCATTTAAAAGGTTTCGATGAGATCTACAACTTTTCAGTTGAAGCAAAATCCAAATTCTGAAAGGAAGACCAAGAAAAAGGGCAAAAATAGAAACAAAAAACATGCGACGCAGGTTTAGATCCAAAGATGGCCGATTTTTGGGGTCTTGGAGGGCGACTAGCTTAAGCCAGTCATTTGTTTTGTATCGGGCTCGTCGTTAGCTTTCCAACGAGTATAAGAACATCGAAAACGGACACCGTATGCAAAAGTTATGCCCGTTTTACTGAAGTGTCTCAAAACTGAGTCCTACTCGGACTCAGGCGGGAAATTATGAAATTTTGGGGAATTACAAGGCGGGAAATATATCACAGATGATTTTTAATATGAATCGTCTGTGATAACTTCATTATCAATAAAAACCGTCTGTGAAGTATCACAGGCGGTTCTAGATAAGAACCGTCTGTGATGTCTGTCATCATCATAGAGGGTTCTAGATTAGAACCGTCTGTGATACTTCACAGACGGTTTGTATTAAAAACCGTCTGTGAAAATATCATAGATGGTTATTCGTATGAACCGTCTGTGATACTTGCAGCACAGACGGTTCCTAGGAACCGACTGTAATATAAGCATCTAGTTTAGCCTCTTTTGTAGTGTGATTGACGTTTTTGAACCGTATGTAATACGGTTTTCTGTAGTAGTGCCGGGACAGATATGGAATTTGGCTAGGATTCAAAAGAAATCAAATCTAAACAAAAATTCAAATTGATTTTGAAATTTCGGTTTTGTTTCATGCAATATTTTACTATTAATGACACAAGGTTGTCGCCAACCTAACATTGGACAGAAACTGACCATAACATTTGTGCGCGTTCCCACGCACAGTAATTCATAGGAGTGCAAGAACATAGCGCCAAAGACTTTATTTAAATCGGCTGTATATTCTAGAGCAACGACCAGATAGATGATCGTCAAGCGGTCGGGTAGGAAGCCATCATGGCGAGGCCGCAGACGCCCTCCTTGTCGGCGACGTCCCTCTCCATCCTGATGTACCCGTCCTCGCCCCACGACGTACCCCACGAGTTCTTCATCAGCCAGTACTTGGTCCCGTCGCTCGCCACGCCGTACCCGACCGCAGTGATCGCGTGGTCCAGCTCCGTGCTGCACCCGGCGGAGAGGACGCCGCCCTTGTAGTGCTGGAAGTGCTGGTCGCCGCCGTCAACGGCCACGGACACCGGCTGGTTGGCCACGGCCTTCTGGAGCGCGGCCTCGTCGTTGGCCGGTACGTCCTCGTACGACTTGATGGTCGCGGCGCTGTTTGATCCGGTCGTGCACTTGTCGTCCGTAGCTGTGTATGGGTAGTCGGACTCCGTGGTGAGGCCACCGTTCTTGATGATGAACTGGAAGGCGTCGTCCATGAACCCTCCCTGGCAGCCGTGGTCCTCGCCTTTGACGTCGCAGTCCACCAGCTCCTGCTCCGACAGGGAGATGAGCTTCCCGGTGCTCAGCTTCACGATACCCTCCATGGACGCCACCGCCGAGAACGCCCAGCAACAGCCTATACGTATTGAATGTCAGTGTGTTACTTCAAGAATATGCATGTGTGCATTTCATGAAAGGAATATATATAATGTGTGCATGTGCTCACCGCAATTTCGTTGGTCCTTAACTGGGATGACAGCGCCCTCGGTCCTCCAGTCGACGCTCACCGGGAGGTCATCGGCGCTGACGTTCGCATACCGGAACGCGGTCGGTGCCCTGTTCGCGCGGGACGGCTTAAAGCCGGTTCTCATGGCCCTGAACTCGGCGCTGGTGAGGTCGGCGAACTGGTTCTCCCCGAGCCAGAACTTGCGGTTCCCTGCATTCACCGACTCGATAAACGCGACGTTGGCCTTGTACACCTCGAGCCGCCGCGCCTTCTCGGCGTCGTCGGTGTACACGCGGCCGTGCTTTGCCATCCACCGCTCGTGCCTCTCGACCATGGCCGTGTCGACGAGCTCGCGCGCCGCGATTACGTGAAGACATGTGACAATTATCAAGGCTACAGCTAGGTTCTTGGAGAAAGAGTAGGTCATTCTGTTGTATCTAGCTATTAGTATTACCACTTAAATGGATGGAAAGTGGAGCTTCTCTTGTTTGCTGTCTCGCCAAAGATAGAAGTGGCAATGCTTTTCTCTTGTTTGTTTGCTCAATATTGCAAGTGTTGTGGGGCTTTTATAGGCCAAGTTTAAGCAGTGCACTACGTAAACGGCACTGCTATGGCCACAAACTGAAATGATAAGATATTGTTTCCGTCGCAATCCGTATATAAAACTGAAGTATGATAGCTAGTGCGTCGTGCATTTGTGGATGATGTTTACCCGGACTTTATTCGGCACGGAATGATCTCACTTGCTAATTTGGTTCACTAGAGACATTTGAGGAGAAATCTCTGAGAATACTCAGATGATGAATCTCCCAAAAAGGATTCTATGCATCTTATCGACATATATGCTCTCACCAGAACAAAAAATCAGCTAAATTATATCTGACGTCCCCCTGGTACCTGCGCGTACTCTGCCTCTGTTCGCAAAAATATATGTAATTGTGGTATGCTTGCAAGCAATAAAACTTTTTTTTAACTTTGACTACTACTATTATTTGCAAAAGTATGTAGATAAATAACAAATTAAAAATATAATCGACATATGAACACTAAAACACTTTGTAATATTATTAGTTCTGATTTTATTCCTTACATGGTAGTGTGAAAATTTAGCACTCAATAGTCTTTATTTAGAGGCTATGCTAATGCCTGAAATGCTATCTAATACTAGGGATCAAATTTTTTTAAAAAAATGGTCCTTCATGATGCATTTTTCCAGTTCCTTGATCGCCCCCATGTATACAGCAGCGTTTTTATGAATGGCATTTTGCGTTGCAAGCTCGTATGTAGCTCAGTCCTGGTTCATTCATGTGGTGAGTGGACGTCTGTTCATTTATGTGCCTAGCTTTTAACGAAAAAAAGAAGCGAAGGCAGTGGCGGGCGGAGCCAGGGATTTGTAAGAGTTAGTGAATTTCTGAAACCCACACACCTATAGCAGTGGCGGGCGGCGCCTAGTGCTGATTTGACGAACTTGGTGCAGGTCTTTTTCTTCGGCCAGCCGCCCAACTATAGCGTGAATTGAACACATCTTGTTTTAACAATGGAGAGAATGGCTTAGTGCCATGCATACAAGAGCGATGCCACTAGTTTCCGTAATCTGACACCCATCAGCTCTCTTTTGACTTGATATTATTCCCCCTTCACAAAAAAATTTAGTCTTTAAAATACAACTTTGAGTATTAATTACTATTACAGTATATTTGTAAAACCTAACAAAATTATAATATTATGAAACTATTTTTCGAGACAAACACTACTACAGACAGTGTTATCACAGACGTTTCAAAACAGTCATCACATGCGGTTTGACTGCTGCGCTTATGTCGTCGATAATAGCTGGTTATCACAGACAGCTCCCACACTGTCTGTGATAATTTACAACACAGACGGTTTTTCAGAAAAATCGTCTGTGATACGCGACTATCACAGACGGTTTTTGTTATTAACCTATGTGATATGAATGATATCACAGATGGTTTTGTTATTAACCGTCTGTGATATGAATGATATCACAGACGGTTCAGTATTCCGAACCATATCACAGACAGTTAATAACAAAAACCGTCTGTGATATGTGCATATCACAGACGGTTTGGAATACTAAATCGTCTGTGATAGCTATTTCAATAGCTATTTTATTTGCTTTTTGGGCTAGCCTCAGGATATGCTAGCCATGCCCTCTGAAAATAAATAAGATCATGTATATATAGCACAGGACAATCATTACATAAATCACATAGATAAATGAAACAACACAAGCAGATCACATATATAGTATGACAATCGTTACACAAATCTCACAAATGAATTAAATTGAATGAATTGTTTGATTAAGCACAATTTAGTGATTACAATTGAATCCCATGCTTCAACATCATATATCTAATCACCATTGCCGGGGTAGAACTCTCCAGTCTTGTTTATAACCTCTGCTAGCAAGAATTAGGAGAGGTTTCCTCGAATTTCGACGAGTTTGTCAAGATCAAATGCACTTTCGTTGAAGTCCACACCTGTCGCTAGGAGCAATGTTAAGTCATTAATTAGCATGTGTGTATATACATATATATAATCAGAAAATAATAATTATTCGAAGGTTGAAAAATCTCTGGATCATTCGTCTTAGTGTCCATGATTTCCTTCATATGGTGGCAAACATAGAATCCACATACGTTGCCCTGTAGCTGCTGGTGGCATTACAAAAATAGAATTACATACATAGGTATTGCAATTCTAGATGCATTATAACAAAGTGTGATATAGGATTGTTGTGTTATAGCGGGTGCCAGAAATCGCGTCCTATGTCGTAGCGTGCAACTAGATTCCTTGTGTCTCCCTCCCTGGGCAACATAAGCGGTAAATGACCTACGTGATTCCAAAAAAGTTAGCCTCGTCCATTGCAAACGAAGGAAAGATTATAATAGAGTTATGTATGGAGGAAATGAGTTTACCTATCAATTGCTTGTTGCACACGAGTGAAGTCATGGTTGCTCCTAAGTAGGGAATCAAGGTATATTATCTTTCTCCACTTTAGTACAATTACAATCAGAATCCAGTGAGACGTAGTCATGTGTGTTGCTATAGTGATTAATTCTAAGTTCATGTGGCAACTAGTGAAGCATTTACCCTTGGTTGAAGGGTACCATGATGTACTCATTGTCACTATGAGCAATCAATCCGCTCGTTATGTAATCTTGGATGAAGAATGCATTTTTGTTGATGGATTGCTTAGAGACCAAGTGTGGGTTGAGGAAACCCACCAGTTGTCGCCATCGCCGGACTTGTTGGGGGCTCAACAAGCGTCCAAACCTTGTTTCTTTCGAAACTCTCCATCTCCTCATGCATGGCATTGATCCAAGACTCGTCAGATAGAGCATGAGGAACATCCTTGGGCTCAAAGGAGGCAATAAAAGCGTAATGAAGATGTAATTGAGATAAGCGATTTTGAGCGGGTAACACGCTCAAGAGGTCTCCAATAATCTGCTCGAAGGATGAGATTTTGGATATGTCTAGGAGGTCCGTGATGAGATGAAGAAGCGGCCTCTACCTCGTGAGTCGACGGTAGGAACAGAGCCACTAGCTCCGTAGAAGCGAAGGCATGGGTCGATCACCTTGAGGTGCGGTGGAAGAAGGCACCTCAAGGGTGGATGAGGGACCGGATCGTAGACAACCCTCGTCTCCATCGTCCTCATCATCCACGAAGATGGTCTCGGATCGCTCTAAAGAACTCGAGATATCGGTCTAGTCCCTGACCGCCTCATCGAAAGTCACCTCACGTGTTTCTACCATTTTACTAGACTCAGCCTGCACCCTATAAGCCCGCCAAGAAGTCGAGTAGCCTAGAAAGATCCCATCACAAGAACGTGATTCGAACTTATCTAGGTTTCCAGACTTCAGAATAAAGCACTTGCAACCAAACACACGAAAATGAGAAACACTGGGTTTACGCCCATATCTCAACTCATAAGAAGTGCGTGCAAGTGTGCCCGAGAAAACTCGTTCAAACATGGCACGCGGTGGCTATAGCCTCACCCAAAACTTTCGCGGTGTAGAGTATTCATCGAGCATCGCCCCGCCATCTCGACCAAGGTACGGTTCTTCCTCTCCACGACGCCATTCTGGTGGGACGTGCGGAGAAGAGAACGGTGCTCTACACTGCCTCACCACGAACCTCTCGGTAGGAATTCTTGAACTCCGTGCCATTGTCACTGCGGATCGCTCGTAAGGCACCTGGAAGCTCAACGGAAAGCCTACTGAAAAGACCTCGAAAATGTGTAAACGTCTCATCCTTCGAGGCTAAGAAAAACACCCAAGAGTACCTCGAGAAGTCATCGACCACGACAAGAACATATCACTTCCCTCCCGCAGATCGCACTCGAGCCGGTCCGATTGTGTCCATGTGGAGCAATGTCCCTTGCATCGGTCATAGTCACTGTGGACCGGAGGGTGAGAAGCGGCAACCATCTTGCCGTGCGGCATGGAGCGCAAACAAGATCTTTGACCATCTTGAGTTTCGCAGACCACGAATGAGATCGTGACCGCTAACTCGGGTCAAATGATCAAAGCAAATATGACCAAGTCTCCTATGCCAGAAAGAAAGATCACGGGACTCAGAAGCAACCAAACACCGGAGAGGATCACCAGAAGACTCAGGAAAATCAGCACGAAAGATCCTCCCATAACGAGAAATCCCGCAAACCAGACTACCCGAAGAATCAAGAATTTTGTAGTTGTTTTTCTTAAAGCTCACCTCAAAGTCGTCATCGGTAAGCTGAGAAATGGAAAGCAAATTATACTGCAGCTTACTAACCAAGGCAACATTTTTCAAAATAAATGAATCATTAATGCGCACAATACCTTTGGCAATGACGCGCCCAGATGAAGCATCTCCAAAGGTGATCGTCTCATCACCTGGAGCACGGGCAAGGGAAGAAAACCAACGGGAATCTCCGGTCATGTGACGTGAACACCCGGAGTCAACAAGCCAAACCTTTCCCTTCCCTGCCCGGCGAGCCTGAGTCAACAAGAGAGCAAAGTCTCAGTACTGGGATAAATCAAAATAGATTTTGGAACCCAATACTGAGTCACACGTCGAGCAGAAGAAGTAGTCACACACGACTGACCTCTAACTACCCTACGCCCTCCGTCGCTCAAAGAAGCAGAAGGTCTGTGAATAGACCAAGTCGTTGTCGGATTCGATCGCTATGGGAGAGCGAGTCAAGCACCGGCAACACGCTGATCTCGCCGCGGGTAGCCATCTCGACGAGGAAAGCGAGATCTACCCTGAGAACGGCGGAAGTCACGACTCGAGGGAGCATGAGGACGAAAAAACAGAAGACTCAGAAAAACAAAGTCCTCGATGCTGCCCAAAGCTACCAACAGTAGCAAGCCTAGACCTCATGTTGGTCTTAGGTGCACTCAAGGTCTGGGGCTGACCCTGAATACGCCTAAGAAACTCAACACGGTCTCTTCGCGCGATCTTGGCGCGCTTGAAGCACTGGTCAATCAAATGCCCATCCTTCTGACAGAAGGTGCAATGATACTTCGCCTTCTGAGGGGCTGAAGTAGCATGAGATGGCTTCACCTTCTGAGAGGCCGAAGCTGCAGGTGAAGTCACCTTGCTGTCAGAGATCCTTTGAACAAAGCCCACTGATTTAAATTGAACATTCTTGTTCTTGGGCTTGACCTCAAACACACCTGCGGCTACGGGTCTGAGCACGACAGGTGGATGCTTCCTCACATCCTCACGGAGATCATATCCTAGACCCTGTTTGAACTTGCAAATATTTGATTGGTCTAGAATAAGATTGAGTTTCTTCTTGCCTCCTACAAATTTCTCGAGAGTGTTCATAAGATACTGACACTCCCGAAAGAGAGAGGTGCAAGAAGAGCAAGGAGAAGAAGAAGAGACAGCAGGAGGAGAGGAAGGAGAAGAACCAATAGCAGAAGAGCGAATAGCACGTGCGTATTTTTCCTTATGCACGGCCACCTCAACCTTGAGGGCTTCACAGACACAGGGGCAGCCCTAATCCTAGCCATTTGGTTCTCGTAACTCTTCCTAAACGTCTCTACCATGTCCTTATCCTTTTCCAACACTTCACAGAAAGCACAAGAAGGATGTGATTTTTCTAGAAGGTCCTTAGTTAGCTTCACACACTTTTCATCTAAGACAATCAAATCAGATTTTAGTTTATTACAACTTTGCATGGTGAGCTAACAGATCCTTCAAGCATACCGAGCCATTTTCTTATTATCATCAACAAATTCTTGAAACCGCTTGGAGACGATTCAAGTTCGTGAAGAAGTTTGGGACAATTTGCACATGAAGTAATAGGCTCAAGTAAAAGGCTTGTAACTCAAAGCAATTTTGTGATCTGCCCTTTTTAAGTTCATTTTTAAATTATTGCAACTTTCACAAGTCTCAGGCAGATCAAGCAACAAGGTATAAAGACCTCTAAAAGCGTTGTCCTTACCTCACATGAGGTGCAAGAAGTAGTCTCAACAAGAGTAGATGAAACAGAACTATCCTACTCATCTCAAGTTCAAGAAAAGACTAACATTCTCCACCTTAAGAATATCAAGCTCAGAGGTCACACTATCATGAGAAGTCCTTAACTTCTCCAAATCTCCAAGCAAGGCAATGCATGTATCACAGTCGTCACGGGAGGAGCAGATATAAGTGAAGTAAGCTCCCGTGATGCCTATCTACTTCCTTCTCTAACTCGGTACACCTAGACTTAGCTCTAGCATGAAAACCACCTAGCTTAAGAAAAGCATGATTGAGCTGATCGTAGGTGGGACATACCTCGTCCGAGTCGGAGTAGAGCTCGCTGTCGCTGATCTCGCCCTCAAGGGCCATGAAGCACATGCCGGAGAAGTCGTTGCCGCCAACCTTGGGCTCTTGGTCCCCCGTCCCGTCGTCGTTGCTCCATCCCTCTACCTCACTGAGGTCGAGGTCGTCGAAGGCGGTGAGGACGCGGTGGAAGAGCTTCTTCGCCTTTCCGAAGTTGCGGAACTTCTTCTTGCCTTGCGCCTGGGCTGGAGGCTTCTTGTTGCGGTTCTTGTCTTGTAGTCGATCTTTCCCGAACCGTCAGAATCGTTCTTGCCCTTCTCCGCCTTGGGGGCTTTGTTCGAATGTGGTTGGGGCCACCACACTCAAAGCAAATCACTGGTCCTCTTCTTTTTCCGTCCCTCCTTCTCTTGTAAGCATGGGAGAACTTCCGAGCTAGGAGGGCCAATTGTTCATCCTCTAGCTGCTCTAACCGATCATCGCCACGTCACGCAGAGCAGCTAGGGAGAACCCATAAAGAGAATCGGCGAAGAACCGAAGTCGGTGGGATCGGTGACTAGAGCCATCGACAGTGACTTGACCGACGAGAGACTATGTCAATCTCGTGAGTCTTGAGGCGCGAGTAAAGCGCGTCAAGAGTCGTGGTCGAGAGGTCCGTGGTATCCTTGATGGTAGTCACCTTCATCTCCCAAACCCAAGATCGAGTGCGAGAAAGCATTTGTCGAGCATTATCCGAGTCGGAGTATGTGAGACCGACCGCCGGAGGTTGCTCAAAATCTTGTGAAACGTGAAAAGCACTCGTCAAGGGACTCTCCGCAAGCATCTCGAATTTGTTGTATTCACGCTTGAACCGGTCTGTCGAACCGTCTTGATCCGGGAGGTGCCTCATGGTATGCATCGAGGGTCACCCGGATGTCGTGAGCGGACGACAGTGAGAGATGCGATCAAACTCGCTCGCTCGATCCTCGTATGATGATGTTCCTCGCCTTTGCGTTTGCCTCAACATCAGCCATATTTCCGGCATTGATGTTCTCATCGGTAGGAACAACAAATTATATTTTCACCTTCCGCCAAATGGCATACCCCTGAGCCTGGATATATGTTTCCATTCGGTTCTTCCAGAAAGGGTAATCCAGGCCATCGAAAATGGGCGGCTTGGTGGAATACTTGTCTGTTGCCATGGCTCTTTGAGACCGGTTAAGATCTATGACGAAGAGCTAACCAGCTCTGATACCAATTGAAGGACCGAAATGGCAACAGAGGGGGGTGAATGATGCCTTAAAAAATCCTCCCTCAAGAAATATTCAACCTATTCTTTTTCTCCTATAGCTAGAGAGCTATGAAGTCAAAGAAACAAGCCTCAACAAAAGACAATCGAATACCACAGCCAAAATAATAAACAGGAAGTCGTAAGATGTGGTCGTAACCGGCAAAACAGAATGAACGTGATCGAAACGAGTAGCGAAAACCGATTCAGAGAAAACACAGTGGTCGTCAGACCGAGAGCGGAAGAAGAAAAACAGAGAACACGGTCGGACCTGTCTACCGAGAGAAGCCGTCGACAACAGAATCTGGTCGTGAGGTCTTAGCTGTGGTCGATCGCTAACTCGTGGTCGACAACCGAAGCCAAGGAGATTTCTGCAGTTGAATCCTGTTGTCGAACTCGACCACACAACCGAAAGACTCGATTTAATAGCCGTGGTCGTAAGAACCGAAAATCGGATGATGAACAGTAGTTACTCTGTTTTCAGCGCACGACCGCAGAGCCGAAAAATGAGATAACTTTTTGCACACAAGTCGAAACCGCATGAAACTTGAAACCTAGCAAGTAAGAGATCTCTAGAAGTGAAATTACCAAGAACAACAGAGATCTAAGCAATGGTGAGAGAAAAACCCAAAGTCGAAAACTGAAACAGAGGGCTCCAGGCGGCAGCACCACAGAACTCGGTTTTCTACTGATTTCACTTTTGCTCTCAGGAAAGATCTTGGCAAGCAGCCGTAAAACAACTTCCCAGTTCTGAGCAAGTGAAACACGGCCCAACTCTCAAAGAAAACACATATGACAGTAAGAACAGAGAGATGGCAAACAGATCAAACAAATCATCTCAAGAACATAAAACTAGAAAGATACAGAGAGATGAATCCAATCTTTTTTATTGATCATGGAGGTTTCTACAGCCACTCCATCGGAGGTACATGAGCATCCATGCTCTACCCAGAGACAACTCACACAAATAGAGAGAAAACACTTAGAGCACTCGGGGGACAACCTCACTTTGCTCCTAAGACCTAACCTCTCTATTTATAGTCTCACGCTAACGGGTCTCTACAGACAACCCATTACAGAGAACTCCGGTGCTTTACAGGCCTCCAAGCTTTGCCCATTACCCAGGGCAACGGCTCCACCGCTTGCCCGCTTGCACCACCAACTCTCCAAGTCGACAAGGCTTTCCCGGGGACACAGCCTTCCCGCAGCTTTGGTATTTCTCCAAAATGCCCCTCCACTGCCTTCCAGGAAGCTTCCTCCACTTGCCTTGTTGTCCAACCGGTCAGACCACCTGGCAGACACGTCCTCTTCGGCTTTTTCACGTCGTTCTGGACCTCAACAACTCCCTTGTCTAGTCCCGACCTCCTAAGCCTCACCAAGACTGCCTCCGGCACCGCAACCAACACAAACAACAAAACCATCACATAGCACTAATCTACACAGGAAAACACAACCTGCTCAGCTCAAACCGAGCTCAAGTCTCTTTTCCACAGAAATTAGACTTTACCAAACCTTGTCAAGATGTAGAATAAACCAGTCCATAAGGTCCCTGACTTCACAAGGAACCCAACCGACCGATTCCCACCATAATCGGACACCACATGTGCCCATACGACCGGTTTGAATGGACTCAACCGACCACGGTCATTCTGCCGACAACGTGGTCGAATCCGATCGTCACAATGTGGTCATAGCACACCCAATCGCCAAAGTGGTCGAACGCCAGACGATACAACGTGGTCGTAGACCCAAGCCACGCATCGCCGACCACGCTCAAACCCGCTAACGTGGTCGATGCATCGACCACTCAACGTGGTCGAAGACCCTAGCGCCCAACGTGGTCGATACTCCGACCGGTACAACGTGGTCGACCGCCCGACCGCCCAACGTGGTCGAGGCTCCGATCCCACAACGTGGTCGTAAACCCTAGCGCCGATCGCCGACCACGGTCAAATCTTCCGAGGGCTCCGCAACGTGGTCGTATAAGCTTCGATCACCGTACGCCGCCGATCGATTCCGATTACCACCAACGTGGTCGACGCGCACCCGATAGACTTCCGATTACGTTCAAATTCGCCGGGTACGCCACAGCGTGGTCGTACGCCGTCCGGCTGACTTCCGATCACGGCCAAACTGGTCGTACAGACTTTCGATCACACGCAATGTGGTCGTACGCGTCTTGGACATCGGCCAGGGCTAAGACTTCGCATAAAAAGTCCAAAACAAACTCAATTTTCTTTCAACCAAGGATCAAATACTCATCACAAACATGAGATCATCTCCACATGATCTCTCACCTCCTCGTGATGTGGTTTCAATCAAGTCACAGACCCAATATTTGGTGAACTACCAAAATACCTCGACAAAGCTCTAGCCACCTTCCCTTGACTTCATCATTGCCTTCACCTCAAAGCATCTCCGTAGGCTTTGACACATAGTTCATAGTATTCAACGACTAGCCACCATCTCTTCACATATTTGGTCTCTAGCGAACCATTTCTACGTGCAACAGTCTTGTCATTTGGTGCACCACATGCAACAACTCGCCTTGTCACGATCCTTATCTTCTCTATGCTCCTGCTTGAGTCACATAGCCTCACCTGGACTTACATGACTACTCTGGACCTCAGCTCCCCATGTCTAGGCTTGGTCTATTACCGTCGACTACTATGTGCTCCAAGCCACCTACACATCTAGATCCCAAGCAACTATATTGAGGAAAATTCCATGTACTTGACTCGCGTTAGCCAAACCAATCACTACTGCAGAAAAGATCATAGACAGTTCAAAAACATCGTCATATACATTTTCATGAGCCGCCTGAGTTTATGGGTCAGTAATGATATGAGGTCATCACGAAAGGTTTTTGCACCATCTGTGATGCAACTATCATAGACGGTTATTAACTTATAACCATATTGATAAGTAACTATCACAGATGGTTTGTAATAGAAACTGTCTATGATATATGATGTATCACAGACGGTTTCAACTATAAACCATCTGTGATATTAAACTATCACAAACAATTTATAGTTAAAACTATCTACGGTTTATAAGATATCACAGCCAGTTTCTATTATAAGCCATCTGTGATAGCCAACTATCACAGACGATTATGAGTTAATAACCATTTGTGATATTCTTTTTGTATTCTTAAATCTATTTCTGTTTGTTTGCTAGCATCAAGAAATGCTAGCCATGCCCTCTAAAACAACCAGATCAATACAACAAGTACACGTATACATCCAATTCACATTCATTTCAGAAAAGCACATTCATTTTACAAATGAATTAACTAAAATAAAATAAATTTACCACCCATGAACAAATACACACATGTATAATTAAGCTCAATCTTATTCCAATTAAATTTATTCTGCATTATATAACTCCCCATCTTGTTTTATGACATCAGATATCAAGAAGTACGCATACTATCCTCGAATTTGTCAAAAACTGGCTTGTTCCAACATAGTTGTAGCGATGGATGCAACCTATCAGTAGTAAGATCAATATCGTGCATACATATATAAATTGATAAATTTGAAATAATTATTGCAAGATTGACAAACCTGGGGATCATTGTCTTTGTGGAACCGAGGTGTAGTTGCATGTTGTGGCAAATATAGAATCCACAGGTGTTACCCGACAATTGTTGGTGGCATTGCAAAAATAGAATTTGTTAGTTCAAGAGGCATTGCTATGAAGTGTTATATATTATTAATGTGTACCAGCTAATATCGAGAAATCTAGATCGTGTTGCAAGGCGTTGATCCCTCCCTTGGATTTCCGAACAGAAGCAATGTATGTGGCAAACGACTTATGTGATTCTAAAAAGTTAGCCTTAGTCATTGGGATGGAAGAAAAGACTACAATAGAGTTATCTATAAAGGAAACGTGTTTACCTGTTGATTAATTATTAGACAACTGTATAATTGGTTTTGGTCCTCTCTAGGGAATTAATGTATATTACTTTGTTCTATTTTGGTATAATTACAATTAGAATCCAGTGGAACATACACAAGTATGTTGTCATTGTAATTAAATCTAAGTTTGTGTTGCTTATAAAGTACAAATCAATAAGTATAGCCACTAGTACAACACTTACCCCTAGTTGTCGGGCATAACTATGAATTCCTTATTATGGTAGGCCACCAATGCCGTCGTCATGTAACGCTTGATGAAGGATGAATCCTCCATGATGATATGCCTGGAGACCAAGTGTGGGTCGAGAAAACCCACTAGCGATTTCGTTAATTTGGCTTCAGTCACTATGCATCTATATATACACTGTAGGACCGAAATGGCAACAGAGGGGGGTGAATGGTGCCTTCAAAAACGGCCCCGAGTATTCTCACAATTCTTCTTTTCCCATAGCTATAGAAGCTATGGAGCAAGAGAATGAATTCTTACTGAAAATTGAGACTTTAATCAAAGAGAAAGAGAAGACCAATTTCGGCTGACACAAGAACAAACCAAACTCTGCACAAAATCTAAAAAGACTAGATGCTTCTGCTGAAAATAGACTACTCAGGAAACAGACTACTCTGAAAATAGACTACAGTAAATTGTTTCGGTTTGACTGCAGTTAAGCATCAGGATTTGCTTCGGCTGACCAGGGAAACAGGGGTTCGGCAGCCAGAAGGGAGACACAGAAAACTGTAGCAAGAAATCAGCAGTGTAAGGAACAGAGAACTGCAGATCAAAGCAGCTAAAAGAAGAATAAAACTGAAATCTGCAGAAACTGAAAGCTGCAGTGCAGTCTAGCAGCCAGCAGGGAGAGAAATAACAGCAAAACAGGAACATTCGGCTGCAGGAAACAGAGAGGAGAGGAGAGCTGAGTAAACTGAAAAGAAGCAGAGAAGATTAGAGGCTGCAGAACAGAAATGAATAATCTCGGCAAGAAATCGTCCCAGTGATCAAGACAACTGAGAGACAATTCTATTTGAGACAGAAAACTCAATTTCCAATTTGAGATAAATCAAAACCTTGATCAAGTGCAGCTAGCAAAGGAACTGAAAACTGACAACAGAGGATACTTTTGCTGCCTAAACCTGAAGGCAAAGAGGAGAAAGCAAAAAGAAAAAGGGAAGCAAAACTGAAAGGGAAGAAGCAGTCTGGTAGGTGAAGGACTGAAGGCTATTGGCACAGAAGTACTGCAGAGGAACCGAAAAATAGAAGCTACAGCAGGACGAAAAACTGTAGACACAGTTAATACAGAGGAAGTACTGAAGAGCAGAGAAATTTCCGATCGAATGCTGCTCTTCTCAGTTCGATTGAACAAGACTTTAATTTAAACAACAGCTCAACCTCAGAAATTGAGAAAACACAGACCAAAAGTAGTGACTGGAAAAGAACAGAGTAAGTGCATCAATCTAAACTAAACAAAACAAAAACTGAAAGCCTGAGCAAAAATCTAAAAGCTGAACAGAAGAGTGACTGGTTCTTGAATCTTTTGAACCTGAACCTCTTAATAACTTCAAGGACTCGGCTTCAGATCAAGAGAGCAGGAACCAAACCACATTTCACAGAGAAACACAAAAATTCAAACTTGCTCTGTCTTCACAAATAGTAAACCCTAGATTCTAAAAACAGAGTAAGTGCATCAATCTATCTCTTGAGAAGAACTTGGCTGATAAAATCTTTTCTCTTGGAAATATGCTAGCCGAGGGGGATTGAGGAATGATTCCCAGCTCAAAAACAAGTTGTTCTGCAGTTACTCAATCACAAGCTTCATTCATAACAACAGGAGGCAAAGACCAGGAAAGAACTAGCAAAAACAAAAAAACAGGGAAGAACTCGAAAAACCGAATAGCACAAGACAACTCAAATGGATTCATAGACATAGACATGAATGATTACATCAAGTTTGTCTACAGCCATCTTGATACAGAATCTCACATAGAGATGAACACGCACACAAGGAAAAACTGAGAACATCACACAAGAGCCATCGGCTCTACCAACTCACACCAAAATGGAGAAAAGACTCACATATGGAGAGCAACAACCAGAAACCCTCGAAGGCTACTAGAGAACACCCTCTCTATTTATAGCGTCCACTAACGGGTTCACTTTTTACTTTATCCATTAGCTCTACCAACTCCAATGCTTTACCCATTAACTCGAACCAAATCCACTTCCGCTTTTGCAGCCTTGCGCATTTACCAAAATGCCCCTGCCGCACCTTCCTGGAAGCTTCCTCTTTTCTTGTTGTCCACGCCTCGCGACCACTTCAAGTCCTCGCCGTCTTCAGCACATCCCGACCGCTCCGACCTCAGCACCGCCTACATTACCACTGGGACGACACCAGGACAACACAAATAAGGGTCTTTCTCTGCCCTCCACTTTTCATTTCCACCCACAAAGTTTTGAAACAGAACTATCCATTTCAAAAACCTTTGTGAGTGCAATGAAAACTATCATGCGGATGTAACCCCGACTATGGCTTTTCTTGGAGGGCAGTACTCTAGCGATGTTAATAAGGTGGATGTAACTTTATGATGAAAATCTATCATAGGTGGATGGAACCTACACCACAATAAATATTGCACAATTTCAATCTCTTTAATAAAGCATGTTTTTGTTAAGATGCTAAGTTATTGGAATTTTAATTATGGTATTTGTAAATGTCACTTTAAGGAAATAAAAGAACCTGAGCCATCCTTGTTAAAACCTTGCATCTATAAATATGTGCATTTTATGTATTGGCTCACAGTGCACTGCTGTATGCGCTCACCCTCGCTCTTAGCCCCTTTAGAGTCTATGAATCAGAATCTGTATGCGTTCTACGAGGACCATGGAGAAGAAGGCAGTGAAGACGGTGGATATTAGAGTAGGCCCGAGTAGTGCTGTCTCATTATAATCTAGCCAACCAAAGCTGGCATATGGATGGTTCCAATATTGGTTAGATTCTTGACTAATATTAGTCATTTGCCTGTGGTGAGATGAGCCTCCTCCTTTTGTTTTCTATATCACTTTCTCATTTATGTAATGAAATTTTTGGCTTGATAGTCCCTTTTGTAAACTTGACCCTATGCTGTCTATTTGAACTCTGTTGTATTGTAATATTATTATATGGTATGGTTTACAATGTGTATGAAATGAATCAACAGTGTTTCTATGAGCACTATTTACTGATCTAGTGAATAGTATAGTGGTTTTACAGAGAATTTTGGATTTGCTAAATTCAGGTCCGATAGTCATCAACGTTTAGTATATAATAGATGCTCCTGATTGTTACATATCCATTTCCAAATTGTTGCAATGACTATGACACCGTGGATTTGGTTTTTTGGAATTTCTGTGCTAGTTTTTTAAAGTGCAGTTTCAAGTAAGACCAAGATCTGCAATTTTATAGTGAATTTGACGAGAGAATGAAGTTTTCAATTTTTATTTATTTTGGAGATCAAACCATGTTCGTTGTAATCGTTGAATAAATTTCTTACACGCATCTTTCCAAATTGTTGCACCGGACTCCCATCGGACGGCTCGGACCTAGTTCGCCTTCGCTGAAAGCCAAAAATGTCAATAGAGGAAAGTACCTCAAGAGGGCCTTCCATGGGAAACGCATTACACGGAGATTCAACTTTCAATTAACTGCTCTGTTTGAAGAAGAGTTTTATTCATCAGTATTTCTTACTCTCTTATCTATATATCTACAAATAATCGATGATTAAAAACACCTCCTTTGCTTTGAGTGGTAAAAATTTCATCGGTATTTCTTATTGTCTTATCAATATATTTTTACTTCTTAAAAAGAAAGAGTTGGTGGTTGGTCTATCCTCTCCTACCCCTTCTCACAAAAAAGATTTGCTAACTGATGTGTGGGCCCCCACCCTCAAAACCGTGCGCTGGTCCCCACCGAATCTCATGCGGTGCGGCTACCTCCCCCACCTCATTTCTTCCGTCGCTCCTCCCCTCCCTCCTCCGCGGCCGCGCCGCCCTCGCCTCCTACCCTCCCTCCTCCGCCGCTCTGCCCTTGCCTCCTCCCCACACCGCGAGGCCGTTGCCTCCTCCTCCCCTGCTCCTCCGCTCCGCCGCCTCCTCCTCCTCCTCCGCCTGCAGCCGCCTCTCCCCCACCCTCCGCCTCCGCCCTCGCCTCCTCCTCCCCACTCCGGGCCGCCGCCTCCTCCTCCTCCTACCCACACCGCGCCGCACCCTCCTTCGCAATGACAATCAACAAGGCGCAGGGCGCACCATCCCGAATGTTGGTGTCTACCTCCCTAACCCAGTCTTCTCTCATGGGCAACTGTACGTCGCGCTATCTAGGGCCACCGTCAGAAGCAACATCAAGGTCCTTGCCGTTGCGGATAAGGAGGACAAGCAACGCATGTCTAGAAAGACCCGTGGTACCTTCACGAAAAACATCGTCTACAAAGAAGTACTCACATCATAGATGATGTATGTTATCCTTTGTTTTTTGCAACTGGAATGTTTAACACAAAATATGTATGTCGTGTTAGATTTCTTTCTGACAAACTATTTGTTGTGTCAGCATGATGTCGGTTAAGAGCCTTTCTACGCGATGAGTCTATGCTCCCTTTGATGCCCACATGTCATTCCAGTCTAGGTAAGTGTTATTGAAGACACATTTATGCATATTCCTATTTTTCCTTAATTAAGTTCATTCTTTGTGTATCTTAATGTACATTTTTAACACAAAAAGTAATGTCGTTGATGATTTACCTTTTATAGGTGCATCCACTTTCATGAGTTGGGACCATACAGCATACATTACAAGTGAAAC
Organism: Bonia amplexicaulis; assembly: GCA_036346245.1. Classification (NCBI taxonomy): domain Eukaryota; kingdom Viridiplantae; phylum Streptophyta; class Magnoliopsida; order Poales; family Poaceae; genus Bonia; species Bonia amplexicaulis. The sequence goes on along the minus strand of JAYGGG010000127.1, from coordinate 18,976 downwards.
TTTCGTGTACACATAGTGCACAAATTTCCTAGTCAAGACATTATGACTAGATCTATGCTTCAGCTTATAGTTGCTGATGAGAATGTATGTATCGATATTTACTTTAATATTCATTAGACCATATGTTCTTTTAATTTTCAACCCAATATTATTTCATGCAATGACTTATATGCTTTTCGCATTTCTATTATTAGGGCATGAAAATGGAAGTATTTTGCTTCAGCAGGCAATCTCATAGATTTGATCGATTACTTGCCGAAGGGAGTTCGTATGAGGTCCACTCAATAAATGTTGACCCGAATCCCGATGAATCCCGGTTCCTTGGAAAGGAGCTTGAATTAAGGTTCACATGCCGAACTGCGGTTATGCAGTTGAGCAATGTCATTCAATTTTCTGATCTCCCTATCCAATATACACACTTTGAAGATGTTTATTTAAAACCAAACAAGTCAATTGTTGGTAAGATCTCCACTTTTTCACAAATGTTGTCTCTTATTTGATATACTTTTATGTTGTTGCTTTGAACAATCCTTACAATTGATGCAACTTTGGTAAGATGTGGTCGGTTTGGTTGTACATGTCATTGTCTGACACATCGCCAGCTTCCCACGTCGTATACCAATGAGGGAATTATGCCTCATGGATGACAGGCAAGTTGCATAAAATGTCTATATTTTCTTGAAAGCAAATAATTTATATTGTATATTGTTGATTGAGTCCATTTTTTATGTACATCAATGAGAACTTATTATTTGTGCACGTTTAGGATGAACTTATTATGCGGTATCTAATACAATGGAGACTTGCGGATGAACAGAATCATATTTTAGCTGTGACAATGCTGAAGAAGAACAGTCGATATGGTATGTGTGCAACTAATACGAATATTTCATCATCTTATATCTTATTCCTATTCCTCATCAAATTGATGCATTATTGAAAAGGTTGCTTAATGACAATGCATTGTACAAATTTCATTTTTGGACCACAAGATGATAGACTACAAGAGCTTGAAGGTAAAAAACCAAGTAAATAATGTATGCAAGTATGTATGTCTTTCATAATTTAAATAATGTCCCCTTCAAACAGAACTGCACCAAGTAGTGCTGCATGATATGAATGTAAGAAACTTTATCATGAATGCCGTTGACATAAGAAACGATACACTTGCTAGAATGTTTGGACATTAAATAACGTAAGCAACTAACTAAATCTTTTCGTATCTTTTATATGTAATATATAATGAATTTATGATGTTTAACTATTTGTTTTCCATTTTGTAGCGCGTGCTTGCTTTCTCTTTCCTTGACAAGCTAGAGATGAAAATAAGTCTTCCAGAAGGATGGCACATCAGTTTCATTTTAAAATTCCGTTAATGTTTATAGCAAGATGTCTTATTTAACAATTGTTTTGTTATTCTCTAAGACGGTCTGACATTATTTATGTATTAAGCACACTATGAAAAAATATTGTTTACTATCATTTTTGTACACATTATTGTATGTGGTGCTTGTTCTATCCTGCTTCACTAATGATGCGGGGGATGCCCGATCTTCACGGAGGGGAAATATGCAAGATGAAGATAACTAGTCATGAAAGCGACCAAGATAGTAGTGCAACGACAATTCTTGAGACCAACCACCGCCTATGCAATGACTGCAAGAAGTATTCGCCCAACCACACTCTAAGTTCCCAATCCACACAACCACGCACGGTTGGAAGCACGAAAGGTTGTCGTCGAACGACCGCTTTTGCAATCTCACTAGGAAAATTACAAGAGCAAAGGAAGAGAGAATTCTCAAGTTTTGGTAGCACTTGGCTAACTATTCGAAATCATATAGCTGAAAGTTGTCCCTTAGAAGAAAGAAGAAAGGGTATTTATACTAGGAACAACCCTCATAGCTAGGTGTGAACATACTCCAAAATGGGATCCATTTTGTGTGCCCTTCAAGTTCCCTAGGCTTAGAGAGGCAGAATTTCATGTGGCCTCGTCTGTAGTTATTGTCCCGGACAGCTAGTCTTGAAACTTACATATCTTTTGACTCGTGCCTCCAAACGATGCACCGCTTGTTGTGCTAGAAAGAGGACTTAATTTCCTATCCATTCCTGCTCCCCTGCATGCTGGACACGCAAATAAGCCTCTTTTGTAGAAGTTTTAACTTGCAGTTGTGTAGAATCTTGTGGAGTAGATGATAAATGGGTTGAGCCAGGGGTGTCATCATCAACCTTCCCCTCTTCAAAAGGAGTCGTCCTCGACTTTGACTCTTCTTGACCAAAACATGGTGAAAGATCAGCTACATTGAATGTTGGACTCAGAGCATAATCATTTGGGAGCTCGATCTTGTAAGTATTGTCATTTATCTTGGCCAACACTTTGAATGGCTCATCTCCACGAGGCATTAGCTTGGACTTGCGCTTGTCCTAAAGCGATCTTTGCGAGATGTACCCAAACCGGATCACCGGTTCAAAAGTCACTTTCTTGCGGTTCTTGTTGGCCTTCACGCATAGGACTTGTTCTTCTTTTCAATCTCTTCTCTTGTCTTCTCATGAATTTTCTTTACATATGCAAGACGTTCGGAAGCCTTCATATTACGTCTTTCTTGTATTGGAAGTGGCAAGATGTCGATTGGTGCAATTGGTTTGAATCCATATACCACCTCAAATGGACACATGCTTTGGTAGTAGAGTGAACAACCCTATTGTAAGCAAACTCAACGTGTGGTAAACACTGTTCCCATTCCTTTAAATTCTTCTTGATCATTGTTCGCAAAGAACGCGAAAGTGTGCGGTTTACTACCTCTGTCTAGCCATCAGTTTGTGGGTGACATGTTGTTGAAAACAATAACTTGGTTCCTAGTTTTGACCATAACGTCTTCCAAAAGTAGCTCATACATTTCACATCACGATCTGAGACTATTGTCCTTTGCATTCCATGCACGCACAACCTCCCCGAAAACAACCCAAAGAATGTGTGAAGCATCATTGTTCTTATGACATGGAATGAAATGTGCTATTTTTGAGAACCTATCAACAACTACAAACACTGAATCTCTTCCCCTCTTAGTCCTAGGTAGTCCTAAAACAAAATCCATGCTAATATCTTCCCAAGGAGCATTTGGAACAGGTAGGGGAGTATATAAACCATAGGGGTTCAGTTTTGACTTAGCTTTGTAACATGTGACACATCGCTGCACAAATATCTCAACGTCCTTCCTCATCTTTGGCCAATAGAAATGGTCGGCCAACATTTCAAAAGTCTTCTCACGGCCAAAGTGGTCCATCAAGCCTCCTGCATGTGATTCCTGCAACAACAAGGGCCTAACCGAAGAATCTGGAACACATAGTTTGTTAGCCCTAAAAAGAAAACCATCATGCACATGATATTTCTCCCATCCTTTCCCATTGCGACATTTTTCATATGGTTCCAAAAGTTATCATCAAGACCATACAAATCTTTTAAACTCTCAAGTCCTAGCACTTTTACTTCTAATTGATTCAACAAAGCATGTCTACGGGATAAAGCATCAGCAACCATATTTTCTTTGCCTTTCTTATATTTCACAATATATGGAAAAGTTTCAATGAATTCTACCCATTTAGCGTGCCTTCTATTCAGTTTAGCTTGGCCTTTCAGATGTTTCAAAACTTGATGATCAGAATGTACAACAAATTCTTTGGGCCATAAATAATGTTGCCATGTTTGAAGCACTCTAACTAAAGCATACAACTCTTTATCATAAACAGAATAATTCAATTGTGCACCACTCAATTTTTCACCAAATATGCCACTTGGTTTAGTTTCTTGCATTAAGACACCACCAATGCCAATTCCACTAGCATCACATTCTATCTCAAAAGTTTTGGTAAAATCGTAAGACCAACAAAGGAGCTTCGTTAATCGTTTCTTGAGCTCAAGGAAAGCTTTTCTTGTGGCAAATCCCATTTAAAAACAACTCCTTTCTTTGTCAATTCATTTAATGGGCAGCAATGGTACTAAAATCCTTTACAAATCTTACGTAGAAACCAAAGAAGACTATGAAAGCTTCTTACGACTTACATTGATAGGAGGGGCCATTTCTTAATTGCTTCCACCTTTGATTCATCAACTTCAATGCCTTGCCCTGAAACAACATAACCAAGAAAACAACATTGTTTGTGCAAAATGAGCACTTTTCAATGTTAGCATATAGTTTTTCCTTTCTAAGAATATTCAAAGACTTGTTTGATATGATCGGGATGCTCGCTATGGATCTCGCTATAGATTAGGATGTCATCAAAATATACAACAACAAATTTGCCGATGTACGCTCTTAAAATATGGTTCATTAATCTCATGAAAGTACTAGGCGCATTAGTTAACCCAAAAGGCATGACTAACCATTCATACAACCCAAATTTTGTTTTGAAAGCGCTTTTCCATTCATCACCTTCTTTCATTCTAATCGATGATACCCACTTTTCAAATCTATTTTAGAGAAAACAACGAGCCACTTAGTTCATTTAGCATATCATCTAACCTAGGAATAGGATGACGATACCTAATAGTTATATTGTTAATGGCTCTACAATCAACACACATTCGCCAAGTTCCATCTTTCTTAGGTACTAAAATCATAGGTACTGCACAAGGACTTAAGCTTTCACGAACATAACCTTTTTCTAAAAGCTCTTGTACCTGCCTTTGTATCTCTTTTGTTTCTTCAGGGTTGGTGCGGTAGGGTGGCCGATTTGGAAGTGAAGCTCCGGAATGAAGTTAATTTGATGTTCAATGCCATGCAACGGAGGTAGACCAGTGGAAATTCCTCCAAAAGACATCCTTGTAATCCTGCAGGATATGTGAAATAGCATTTGGAAGACAAGTTAAGTTGTTAGTTGAAACCATAACATCCTTATACATGAGCACAAAGATCACTTGATCTGGGTTTTGTCTCACTTCTCTCAATTCGATTTTGTAGCTAACATAACTAAGTTCTCTCCTCTCTTTTCTTTTTATCTCTCATGTTTGGTTGGTGGCGCTCATTTATCGATTTGTGGATGTCACTCAATTTTTTTCTCTCTCTCTTCTCACTTCCTATTTTTACTTGAAACCTTCAGATGTGCTCGCCATGATTTGTTGCGGTGTCATGGGTCTAAGCACCAAATCCTTCCCTTTCCATTTGTTGATGTATTGATTGGTTCTGCCACAATGTTGAGTCGAAAGATCATATTGCCATGGTCTTCCTAAAAGCAAGTGACACACCTTCATGGGCACAACATCACACTCAAGCGTGTCGATGTAATCACCAATTTTGAACTGGACCTTCACCATGTGTGTAATCTTCATTTCACCACAATCACTCAACCATTGCACGTGATATGGGTGGGGATGTTGCAGCAGCTTGAGCCCAAGTTTTCACACATCTCTACTTGCAAGATTATGGCAGCTTCCTCCATCAACTATGACTTTGCATACCTTCTCTTGGACTCTAGCTCGTGTTTGGAAAAGATTGTGTCACGACTATTCTCGCCTTCCTTGATCTGTCACGCTTAGTACCTTGGTGACAACCAGTGAAACACCTTGTTCAAAGTCACAATAGGTTTGCTCTTCTTGTTCGAGGCATTATCTTCGCATCTTCTTCTAGATCACTAGCTGATTCGTACTCTCCTTCTTCTGTGACTAGCATGGTGCGGTTGTTGGGGCACTCCTTCATCATGTGACCACGTCCCTTACACTTAAAGCACACAATATCACTACTCTTGCTTGTAGATCCGATGGAAGAAGTTGTAGATACTGTAGGTTTGCTCTTCTCTTTAAAAGCTAAAATCTCATTTCCACTTGTGATGCCTCGGCGAACATTGAATTGTGGGACAAACTTGCCTCCACTTGTCGTAGCTCGAGCAATCGAAAGTGGTAGACCTGTTTTGCTTGAGTCTTCTTGCACTTGGCGTTCAGCCTTGGAAGATAAATGCACCAACTCTACAACATTACGGTAAGACTGCAAATCAACAATTCGTTTTACATTAGGATTTAATCTATACAAAAATTGTGCCATGGATTGCTCCTCATCTTCATGTATGTTGGCTCTGATCATTACCTTTTCCATCTCCTTATGATACTCCTCAACGGACTGCTTTCCTTGTCTCAAATTCTGGAGCTTATCAAAGAGGTCTCTTTTATGATGCTTTGGGATGAATCTTGCTCTCATCTCTCTTTTCATTTCAGCCCAAGTAGCAATAACAGGTTCTCCTTCTTCTTCTCGCTGTTTCTTAACTTGTTCCCACCAGATTAGAGCATAATCTTCAAACTCAAGAGAGGCCATTGCCAACTTCTTTTCTTCGGAGTAGTTGTGTAGGCGAAATATCTTGTCAACCTTTAACTCCCACATGAGATAAGCTTCTGGATCAGATCCACCATCAAACTTTGGCATGGTAAATTTTAGCCTACCGAACCTCTCCTCCTCATGTCGTTCATGACCATAGTTTTGTCATCGATGAAACCCATCATTCCAGTGTAGCCCATGTTCTTCTTCATTATATCCTTCATTAATATCAGCATGGTTGATATTTCCTCTTCCACGGCCTCTTCCCTGACCACCACCAAAGAAGGCGCCAATATAATTCAGATGACCGGTAGCAGCACCTCCATTCCCATGACCAGGAGCGAAAGGTCGAGCGGCATAGGCAGCAGCTTGGTTTCTTTGTTCTTTATCCAAACGAGCAGCAACTTCCTCATTTGTTTCATCGAGCTCTTCATCTTGTACACTTGCATTTCTGGGGGCTTGACGTAGATCTTGGACAATTTCAGCAACAAGATTAGTTCGCATTACCGTGAGGTTTTGGGTCAGTTGCTGATTGACATTGTCCATAAGTTGCTGGAGGTCTTCGGACAGCTTATCTTGCTTTTCTTCAACTGGTTCAAGACTTGCTCTGAATTCTCGGCGAAGATGATCACGCCAGGCGTTGAGGTGGAACCTTGTGATGGGTTGATTGTGTTGCCCAACATCCTCAACATCATAATCTTCTTCGTTTCCTGCCATGATTAGTTGTACAAATCTCTATATTATAGATATATGTATGTGGACGACTCGATTTTCACCTTCTCTTACCAACCGAAGCTCATGTAATTTCCAAGTGAGTGCAGAGTTGTGCTCCACTGTGGTGTCGATGGTTGGTTTACAATAGGGTGATAATCACGCGAATACAAGTTGAGAATTGCACAACCTGTGGCTATTTGTGGAGCTTGGTGGAGAATGATGCACAAGGAATACAATCTGAATTCTAGTTGTTGAAAAGCTAAGTAGCAATTCAAACTAGAAGATCGATGCCTAGTGCGGACCACAAGATATGAGTGATGTAAACGGATCAAAGCACACGTAAAGAAAATTTAGATTTGATGCAAACAAGGAGTATGCTTAGGATGCAAGTGTTGCAATCAGACCCAAGCAAAATTTTGCACCAAAGAAAATATAGCAAATTGGTTACACAACTTGATGCGAGAAATTTCAGCACTTATGCACATAAACAATCCGATCCTTCACTTTCTCTTTCACAATTTTCTCTTCTTTTTTTTTGCAATTTGTTTTTTTTTCTTTTTTGACACTTTTTTTTACAATACTAACAACAAAGATCAAATATGACACTTGCACAACTTTACAATAGAAAATCAAACAAAAACCAGTAGCTATAACTTGATAGGATCAAAGTTTACGCAAAGGATGAATCGGTTACGCTCTTTCTTTTTGTGGAGATTTTCAGGTATATGAAAAGGGCACAAAGGATGATATGATCAGCGACTAAACAAAGACTCTAATGGACTGAAACTTAACCAAACTCACTAAAATAACAGATTGAAACAAAGGGATATGGAAAAAAAGTTTTTGTGGCTTTTTGGTGGATAGGACGAACACAAAATATATGTAGCAAAGGGTAAAGAATCCTACCGTGGCAACGAAGGCTCTGATACCAAGATGATGCGGGGATGCCCGATCTTCACGAGGGAAATATGCGAGATGAAGATAACTAGTCATGAGCGACCAAGATAGTAGTGCAACCCGACAATTCTTGAGGCCAACCACGCCTATGCAATGATCTGCAACAAGTATTCGCCCAACCACACTCTAAGTTCCCAATCCACACAACCACGCACGAAGTTGGAAGCACAGAAAGGTTGTCGTCGAACGACCGCTTTTGCAATCTCACTAGGAAAATTACAAGTGCAAAGGAAGAGATAATTCTCAAGTTTTTGGTAGCACTTGGCTAACTATTCTGAAATCATATAGCTGAAAGTTGTCCCCTTAGAAGAAAGAAGAAAAGGGTATTTATACTAGGAACAACGCTCCTAGCTAGGTGTGAACATACTCCAAAATGGGATCCATTTTTGTGTGCCCTTTAAGTTCCCTAGGCTTAGAGAGGCAGTAATTTCGTGTGGTCTCGCGCTGTAGTTATTGTCCCGGACAGCTAGTCTTGAAACTTGCATATCTTTTGACTCAGACCTCCAAATGATGCACCGTTTGTTGTGCTAGAAAGAAGACTTCATTTCCTATCCATTCCTGCTCCCCTGCATGCTGGACACGCACATATTTGTGTGGGAGTAGGTAGAAAGTTGGCAGTCAATTCGGATCGCAAGCATGCAACGCTTGATGGCCTGAACAACTTGCTAGTATTGTTGATGTCCAGCTCAGCCTTCTTCACATCTAACTCGTCATAGGTGGATATTGTTAAACAATGTACTCTGGTAGCTAAGTCTTGATCCTTGTAATGTGTTTCTTCTGCTTGAATTATCTCCGTAGGTGCAAACCTAAGTAAAATAAGCATACGAGACTTAGGCAGTATATAATTCTTGTCTACAACAATATTAGATTCAGCTAGGCACACGTTCACCTCTTGTTGTATTTGCTTAGTATGGTTCCTAGTCATGGGACGCAAATAAGCCTCTTTTGTAGAAGCTTCAACTTGCAGTTGTGTAGAATCTTGTGGAGTAGATGATGAATGGGTTGAGCCAGGGATGTCCTCATCAACTAATATGATGCTTGATTTATTTACGAGTATGAACATGTATGTTTTGCTTGATACATGATGACGTAAGATAAAATTAATATTTATTATTCAGTTTGAGATCATATTTGATAGTATGCATCACTTTTATTTGGTTTTTCGTTGCAATGCATGGACACCTTACTAGTCTACAATCAAAAGTTGAGATTAAAGGTATCTCCTTCGCTTTGAGGGGTAAAAATTTTCACATTAATTTTTAAATCCGAAAAGAATATAGAAATCCCCAAGCTAACCGAGAGACAAAAAGAAAAGATCTCGTGCGTCTACCATATGGCCCACACACACTATAACGGTGAGCATATCGCCAATGAACAAAGTACAAAAAAAAAGTATGCAGAGGAGTCCACTATACGGAGATGTACATGCTATTCATATGAACCCTTGCGGTGCGTCCGGTAAAAAAAAAAAAGTTGTCAGAAAATCTAGCTTAGTATGGCTGTTCACAGTAGTACTTATTTTATTTGAGTTGTAAATACTTTACTTTTAATGATATAAGGTTGTCGTCAACCTAACATTGGACAGAAACTAACATTTGTGCACGTTCTCATGCACAGTCATCACATTCAATACTAGTCTAGATAGAAAACGCAGTAATTCATAGGCGTGCAAGAACATAGCGCGAAAGACTTTATTATATTTAAATCGGCTGTATATTCTTGAGCGACGACCAGATAGATGATCGTCACGCAGTCGGGTAGGAAGCCTTCATGGCGAGGCCGCAGACGCCCTCCTTGTCGGCGACGTCCCTCTCCATCCTGATGTACCCGTCCTCGCCCCACGACGTACCCCACGAGTTCTTCATCAGCCAGTACTTGGTCCCGTCGCTCGCCACGCCGTACCCGACCGCAGTGATCGCGTGGTCCAGCTCCGTGCTGCACCCGGCGGAGAGGACGCCGCCCTTGTAGTGCTGGAAGTGCAGGTCGCCGCCGTCAACGGCCACGGACACCGGCTGGTTGGCCACGGCCTTCTGGAGCGCGGCCTCGTCGTTGGCCGGCACGTCCTCGTACGACTTGATGGTCGCGGCGCTGTTTGATCCGGTCGTGCACTGGTCGTCCGTAGCCGTGTATGGGTAGTCGGACTCCGTGGTGAGGCCACCGTTCATGATGATGAACTGGAAGGCGTCGTCCATGAGCCCTCCCTCGCAGCCCTGGTCCTCGCCTTTGACGTCGCAGTCCACCAGCTCCTGCTCCGACAGAGAGATGAGCTTCCCGGTGCTCAGCTTCACAATACCCTCCATGGACGCTACCGCCGAGAACGCCCAGCAACAGCCTATACGTATTGACAGCAAGCAGATAAGTGAATGCCAGTGTGTTACTGCAAGAAAATGTGTGCATTACATGAAAGGAATATATATAATGTGTGCATGTGCTCACCGCAATTTCCTTGGTCCTTAACTGGGGTGACAGCGTCCTTGGTCCTCCAGTCGACGCTCACCGGGAGGTCGTCGGCGCTGACGTTCGCATACCGGAACGGCGTCGGTGCCCTGTTCGAGCGGGACGGCTTAAAGCCGGTCCTCATGGCCCTGAACTCGGCGTTGGTGAGGTCGGCGAACTGGTTCTCCCCGAGCCAGAACTTGTGGTTCCCTGCATTCACCGACTCGATAAACGCGACGTTGGCCTTGTACACCTCGAGCCGCCGCGCCTTCTCGGCGTCGTCGGTGTACACGCGGCCGTGCTTTGCCATCCACCGCTCGTGCCTCTCGTTCACGGCCGTGTCGACGAGCTCGCGCGCCGCGAGTACGTGAAGACATGGGACAAGTAACAAGGCTACAGCTAGGTTCTTGGAGAAAGAGTGGGCCATTCTGCTGTGTCTAGCCATTAGTATTGCCACCAAAATTAGGGATGGCAAGTGGAGTTTGCTCTCTCGCCAAAGATAGAAGTGGCAATGCTTTTCTCTTGTTTGTTTGCTCAATATTGCAAGGGTTGTGGGGCTTTTATAGGCCAAGCTTAAGCAGTGCACTACTTGAACGGCACCGCTATTGCCAAAACTGAAATGATAAGATGTTGTTTCCATTGCAATCCGTTAATAAAATGGAAGTATGATAGCTAGTGCGTCGTGCATTTGTGGATGATGATTACCCGGACTTCATTCCCACAAAAGAATCATTAGGTAGTGGCCGCATGGAAAGAGATCCAACTTGCTAAATCGGCTTGACACTTTTTGTTCACTAGAGGCATTTGAGGAGAAATTGCTGTGAATACTCAGATGATGAATCTCCCAATATATGCTCTCACCAGAACAAAAAATCAGCAAAGTTTTATCTGACCCCCTTGGTACCTGCGCGTACTCTCCCTGTTCACAAAAATATGATAGACGGTTCGTATATAGAATTGTCTGTGATGTATTACATATTACAGACGAGTTTTGGTTGCGCCGCTTGTGATAGTACGGACTTCATAGGCAGTTTATACCATAAAACCGTCTATGATAGTTCGTGTTATACCTAAATTTTTTTTGGCTAGCCTTAGAAAATAATAACCATACCCTTTTAAAATAAACAACTACACAGATATCATAGATATATCACACAATACATAGGTATATCACAGATACACAAATATCAATCACAAATAGACAGATATATCACGAATATACTAAATGAGTTACAATTGAATGAATTGTTTGATGAAGTACAATTGAATCAAATGTTTGAACATTTATTAATTCTTGTTGAGGTTGAACTCGACCTCCGCCATCAAGAAGCCGAAGAGTAGTCCTCGAACTTCGATGAGTTTGTCAAGATCAGATGCACTTGAGTTGATTGTCATGTCCTGTCGCTTCGAGGAGTAAAGTTGTAAGCATATATATATATATGGATCAATCTTCTTAGTTTCCATAATTTTATACATATCGCACAAACAAAGAATGTATATACGTTGCCATCGCAATCCGTTAATAAAATTGAAGTATGTAGCTAGTGCATCGTGCATTTGTGGATGATGTTTACCTGGACTTCATTCCCACAAAAGAATCATTAGGTAGTGGCCGCTCGGAATGATCTGATCGACTTGCTAATTCGGTTTGACACTTTTTGTTCACTGGAGACATTTGAGGAGAAATTGCTGAGAATACTCAGATGATGAATCTCCCAAAAAGGATGCTGTTCATCTTATGGACATTACATGCTCTTGTTAGTTGATCTCTCTCCCGATTAGCCTAGCCTTGATCCGCGCCCTGATCGGGGGCGCACAGCCCAACCTTGACTGATGGGCCCCCTGTCGCGCTGCGCTATAAATAGAGGGGTGGGGGCCGGTGGCTCGAGTTACGAGGTTCACCTGAGCCGCAATCCCCACCCAACAAACCCTAGACCGATCTAGAGGGTCGCGCAGTTGGCGACGGGAAGAACCATCGCCGTCGTCTTCACCGGATCTGCACCGCCGCCACCGCCTCCTCTTCACCGACCGTCGCTGCCCGTGTGCAGACTTCACCGACGTAGCAGCGATGGCCGGGTCTCAGTCCAACACGACGGACGGTCGGTACCTCTAACCCTCTCTCCCTCTCTCTAACCCTCTTCCCCAAAATCAGATCAAGAGCAGAAAGATTCAACAATGGTATCAGAGCCAAGAAGGCCTTACGGGCGTGGTCACCGGACTTGCGCCGCCCGGCCGACCGTCGTCGCGCCGCTCCGTTCGCCGCCCGCTGCGCCGCGCGCCGCCCGTTGCGCCGCCTGCGTCTGCGGGCGCCCTGGCGGCCGCCGTGCTCCGCCGCTCCTTTGGGGTCGCGCGCCCGCGCCTCGAGGGCGCCGCGATCGCCGCCCGCCTCGGCCGCCGCGCCCACCGCTAGCCCGATCCGTTTTGCGCCAGACTCGATCCTTTTTGCGGATGAGTGGGAGATATTTTAGTCCGAGGAAGCGGGGGGCATTGAGTGCTGGAATTTTTTTTCTTTTGACGGTCAATAGAAGTGAGTGGGTGGAGTATAGCCATACAGCACCTTTCAGCCAAGGATGGACGTGGCATACATAGCCATCCACTCTTTGTATTCTTGACTTTGCTGCCCGGGATTTTTTCCCAGGGGCTAAAGAATTGTTGAGTGCCCCGGTCTAGTCCGGCTAAAGTTTGTGGCGCATCTCTGTTAAATTTTGCACCAACGTGTTAATTTTTCAGAGATTAGATGAGTACAGTTTTAATGCTTCTGAGTAAGAATAATTACGCTCACGCAAAAGTTAATGTTGATTATTTTTTCATTATTAAATTTGAACCAACTGAAGAATTTAATAAATTTCTAGATAATTATGATATTGTTATTTTCTGACCAACGTTGATAATAACATTATTATAATTTTAATTGATGATTTTATGCATTATTTCTATTTCTGCCCAACGGTGATATAGTTTTAATGTGTAAACAATTGTATGTTTAAATTTTAACCAACGTTGAAATCAATACATGCAGTTGTTGTTATTATAAATGTTCTCACTATATATATGAATTGTGTTTTCAGGAGGATACTCGTTGATGGGCTACATTAGAGATATCCCTGTTCTCAAAGGAGACAACTATGGTGAATGGAAGAAAAAGATTGATCTTGCATTCATCCTAGCCGAGGTGGATCAGTAGTCACCACACCGTGTCCCACGAGCTCTGTGGCACCGGTGTGGGATGCAAATGAGGTCGATGTTGCTTAAGCGGACTGCATGAGGGACTTTGCTCCCATAAAGATGTCATATGATCTTGATCATAAAAAGTGGGTCACTGCCAACAAGAAATGTTTGGCTGTGATAAAGAACACGATTGAGCCTGCAATTGTGGGCTCAATCGCAGAGTGTGACACTGTCACAGAGTACCTTGACAAAATAAAGAGTCAGTTTACTGGCTCTTCAAAGACTTATGCTACACAGCTGATTAAGCAGCTTGTGACAGAGAGGTATTCTGGTGGTGGCAGTGGCATAAGAGAGCACATACTAAGGATGAGTAACTTGGCATCCAAGCTTAAACCAATGGATTTGGCTCTCAAGGATGAGTTCCTTATTCATTTGATTTTTGCTTCTTTGCCGAAAGAGTTTGACACCTTTGTTGTCAACTACAATATGCAGCCCGAGAAATGGGACTTAGAAAAATGCATAGCTATGTGTGTGCAAGAGGAGGAAAGATTTAAATCCTCACATGGTGGTTCTGTCAACTATGTGAAGGACAACAAGAAAAGGATCTTCAACAGTAATTTCTCCTCAAAGAACAAGGGAAAAGCCCCTGTTTTTCAGCCTCAACAGAATAATTTCACAGTGGAGAAAGATCAGTGTCTTCATTGCAAGAAAAAGGGACATTACAAGAAAGATTGTCCCGATTTCTTGAAAATGATTATGTCAAAGAAAGGTGAGAACATTATTACGTTCATAAATGAATCCATGTATGTACAATATTCAAAATCTACTTGGTGGATTGATTCAGGTGCAACTGCTCATGTTGCTAATAATTTGCGTGGATTCCGTTCGACGAGGAATACGCAAAGAAAAGAAAGATGCGTTAAAGTCGCAAATGGAGTCCAAGCTGAAGTTGAAGCCGTTGGCGATCTTTCATTAGAACTAGCTGATGGCTTCACTCTTTTACTTAGAGATGTTCTTTATGTTCCCTCTTTACAGAGGAATTTGATTAGTGTTTCATGTTTGGACAATGATGGTTATGATTGTGATGGTTATGATTGTAATTTTGGAAATGGCAAGTGTGAAATAATGTTTAATAAAGCATGTGTTGGTCTTGCCATTAAACAAGATGAGCTTTATTTATTGTCACTTCATGAAAGTGTGAATTCCGTATGTGATGTGAATGAGCGATATCATCGCCTCGAGAATACGAACGAAAACGAAGAGAACTCATAATGAATCGTCGAAATTATGGCACTGTCGTTTAGGCCATATTTCGAGGGGGAGAATAGAAAGACTAGTTAAGAATAATATTCTTCCTCTATTAGAGTTCTCGACTTAGAACAATGCAGAACGCATTAAAGGAAAATATGTAAAGAAAATTAAGAAAGACGCCAAAAGAAGCAGGAGTTCTACAAATTATTCACACGAGACATTTGTGGTCCTTTTCCGTGAAAAGTGTGAATGGATATGACTCGTTCATAACATTCATGGATGATTACTCCCGTTATGGATATATTTATCCAATCAAAGAAAGAAATGAAGCCTTGGATAAATTCAAGATATTTAAGGCTGAAGTTGAAAACCAACACGATTTAAAGATTAAGATAGTCCGATCTGATCGTGGTGGGGAGTACTACGGTCGACATACCCCATATGGACAAGTTCCTGGACCTTTTGCAAGGTTTTTACAGGAAAATGGCATAGTAGCCCAGTATTCTACACCGGGCGAACCTCAGCAAAATGGAGTAGCTGAAAGACGCAACCGTACCCTGATGGATATGGTGCGAGCATGATGAGCTACTCCACACCGCCGCTGAGTTTATGGATGGAGGCGTTGAAAACCGCCATTCATATCCTCAACAGAGTGCCTAGTAAGTCGGTGCCCAAAACACCGTGACGAGATGTGGACGGAAGAGTTCCCTCACTAAACCACTTACGTGTGTGGGGGAGTCCTGCTGAGGCTAAAGTATTTAACCCAAACCTTGGGAAACTTGATCCCAAAACAGTAAGTTGCCATTTCATTGGCTACCCTGAAAAGTCAAAAGGCTTTCGTTTCTACTGTCCAGACAGATATACAAAGTTTGTAGAAACGAGACACGCTGTCTTCTTAGAGGATGAAATGATGAGGGGGAGCATGGTAGCTCGAAAGATTGACCTTGAAGAGAAGCGGGCGTATGCGCCCACTCGATGATTCAAGAACCATTCTTCGCACTACCGCTGTCGCTACAAGACGGTACAAGACACCGTGGTGCCAAGACTGTTATTGTTCCTCCCGTGGCAACAATGAATGAGAATGAAGAACCCGTTCTTCAGATCATATAGAACCAATTGCCACAGATGAGGGGAGCAACAAAGACCTCAAACGAGAAGATGTGCCAAATGTGGAGGCCCCAGGAGGTCTCAAAGAGTAAGAAGATCAGCTATTTCGATGATTATCGATTTATCATAGAGAGAATTTCAAATGGAGGATGATCCCACCTCATTTGAAGAAGCCATGAGAAGCGAAAATTCCTCAAAATGGCTTGAGGCCATGGAAGAGGAAATAAGGTCCATGAAGGCTAATAAAGTCGGGACTTGGAAATTATTCCTAAAGGAGCCAAAACAAGAGGGTCAGAAATGGGTCTACAAGACAAAGCTTGACTCCCAAGGGAATGTAGAAAGATACAAAGCGCGACTTGTGGCAAAAGGCTTTACGCAAAGAGAAGGGATTGATTACAATGAGACCTTTTCTCCGGTCTCGTAAAGATTCCTTCGAATCATAATGGCATTAGTTGCACATTATGATTTAGAGTTACATCAAATGGATGTAAAGACGGCATTTCTTAATGGGGACTTGGAGGAAAATGTTTACATGGCACAACCGAAAGGTTTTGTCGTGGAAGGAAATGAAAGATTGGGATGCCGCCTAAAGAAATCGATTTATGGGTTAAAACAAGCTTCAAGACAGTGGTATTTGAAGTTTGATAGTACAATAAGAAAGTTTGGGTTTAAAGAGAATGTAGAGGACAACTGTGTTTATGCAAAGTTTAAAGATGGGAAGTTTATCTTCCTAATC
This sequence comes from Bonia amplexicaulis, assembly GCA_036346245.1. NCBI lineage: Eukaryota > Viridiplantae > Streptophyta > Magnoliopsida > Poales > Poaceae > Bonia > Bonia amplexicaulis. The sequence goes on along the minus strand of JAYGGG010000127.1, from coordinate 2,308 downwards.
CTGTATGTGGATGACATCCTACTGGCTAGTAGTGATATCGATGCCTATCGGAGACAAAGAAGTTTTGTCCTCAAACTTTGATATGAAAGATCTTGGTGAAGCTTCGTTCGTTCTAGGGATCGAAATTCACCGGGATAGAAACAAGGGGACATTAGGACTGTCACAAAAGGCATACATAGAGAGAGTATTAAAGAAATTTGGTATGCATAAATGTAGTCCTTCACCTGCACCTATAGTCAAGGGCGATAGATATGGGGATTTTCAATGCCCCAGGAACCAGTATGAGATCGATCAAATGAAAGCGGTTCCATATGCTTCAGCTGTCGGAAGCTTGCAGTATGCTCAAGTGTGTACGCGCCCTGACTTAGCGTTTGTTACCGGGTTACTTGGCAGATTCCAGAGCAATCCTGGAATAGAACATTGGAAATTGATAAAGAAAGTCTTGTGTTATTTGCAAGGAACAAAAGGCCTCATGATGACATCTGAAAATCGATTCACTCCATATAGTGGGGTATCTGATTACGATTTTGCGGGAGATGATAGAAAGTCGACATCCGGATATGTTTTCACTCTCGCTGGAGGAGCTATATCGTGGAAAAGCTCAAAGCAAACCGTCACTACATCGTCCACAATGTATGCCGAGTTTGTAGCATGTTATGAGGCTACGGGGCAGGTGAACTGGCTTAAGAAGTTCATACCCGGTTTAAAAGTGGTTGACGACATCAATAGACCACTTAAGTTGTACTGCGATAATGAACCCGTAGTAACGTATGCCCACAATAATAAGTCAAGTGGTGCTGCCAAACACATTAACATAAAGTACTATGTTGTGAAAGATAAAGTCCGGGATCAGATCATAAGTCTTGATCATATAAGTACCACAAAGATGTTAGCGGATCCGCTTACAAAAGGCTTACCACCCAACGTGTTCAGAGAACATGTAGCCGGCATGGGTTTAAGGGAAAGCCTATGATTCCTGGACTATAAAGGGCCCAAAGTATTAAAGTAACTATTTCAGAACAAAGAGGTGTATTGTAGCTGTTGAATCTATCGGCGATTGACCGTGACGATGAAGCATGCTCTATGCATTAATCTGTGATGAAATGGGAAAAGAAGAAAATGTATGATATGAGAGGAGATCAAGGGGGAGAATGTTAGTTGATCTCTCTCCCGATTAGCCCAACGGCTAATCGGGCCTTGATCCGCATACGATCGGGGCGCATTAACCTTGGCCGATCGGACCCTGTCACGCTGCGCTATAAATAGAGGGGTGGGGGCCGGTGGCTCGAGTTACGAGGTTCACCTGAGCCGCAATCCCCACCCAACAAACCCTAGACCGATCTAGAGGGTCGCGCAGCTTGGCGACGGAAGAACCATCGCCGTCGTCTTCACCGGATCTGCACCGCCGCCACCGCCTCCTCTTCACCGACCGTCATTGCCTGCAGTGCGACTTCACCGACGTGCAGCGATGGCGGGTCTTCATCCAACACGACGGACGGTCGGTACCTCTAACCCTCTCTCCCTCTCTCTAACCCTCTTCCCCAAAATCAGATCAAGAGCAGAAAGATTCAACAGCTCTCACCAGAGCAAAAAATCAGCAAAGTTTTATCTGAACCCTTGGTACCTGCGCGTACTCTGCCTGTTCGCAAAAGGATGTAGATAAATAACAAATTAAAAATATAATCGACATTTGAACGCCAAAACACTTTATAATATTATTATTTCTGATTTTATTTCTAACATGATACTGTGAAAATTCAGTTTTCAGAGTCTTATTTTAAAGGCTGTGCTAATGCCTAAAATGCTATATAATCCTAGGGATCACAATTTTTTCCTAAAATGGCCCTTCATGATACATTTGTTAGTGATATGCCTTGAGCCAATCATGAAAATGATTGTATCACTTCTATGTTTATAATCTTTTGAATAATATGTTATTTTGTCTCTTAAATAAATATCTTTTTGATCAACAAGTATGTGACTTGTTCGTGGAACTCTTTTTTAATGTTTAATGTTATTCTTAATTATCCCTGATCTTATATCATCATATAGGACAATTATGATTTATAGATCAACACATGTTTTGATTAATGATCATGGATTATGGATATGATATATCAAATCAATAATGTGGACATATGTTAGAGAATATGATGCCAGATTGACCCACCACGAGACACTGCGGGAATTGTTATATTCTTAAGTGTCATCAGTTGGTCTCATATATAGTGTATGTAGGATGCTTAGACCTAAGATCGTCGTTGTTTTCTACATGTATAATAGTTTACTTAGGGGTTACTAAACACAA
>JAYGGG010000421.1:0-70143 GCA_036346245.1 Bonia amplexicaulis | reverse complement strand
AAGCCGTAGTCACCGCCAACCCGGTGGCTCGCGCGACGCCCGGTGGTGCAACCACCCGACGGTGGAAAACGCCTTGCTAGCGGCCCTCGGTACGTTGCAGCATGAGCTGGCGAACCTCCGAGGGGTCGTGCGGGAGATGCAAGAGGCTCAGAGCCAACAGATCCTACCGGCAACGGCAATGGAGCCCACACAAGGTCAGGTAAACAGCCGCGACGTGTCAACCCGGAGTCCCACTCTACGCAAGCTTACAGCAATTGGCGTGGCCGGAGGACTTCAAGTTCCCCGCCATCGAGCCGTATAAGGGCGACACGGACCCGTGGAGTTCGTGCGGAACGTCTGGCCGCCATCGAACTGCTTGCGGGATGACTCCACCAAGGTGAAGGGGCTGCCCCTGGTGTTGCAAGGAGTGACACTCTCTTGGTTTTTTACCATAGAGCCAAACTCCATCTACGCGTGGGAGCAGATCCGTGATCGCCTATACAACAACTTCTAAGGAAACTACATCGAGTGTGTCGACGCAGATCAACTCTTCGCTATCAAGCAGAAGCCCTCGAAAAAGCTCCGAGAATACTTCAAGCGTTTCACCAAGGTTCGCTGCTAGGTCAAGGACGTCAATGAGACCACCATCATCAACGCAGCGATCCAAGGCCTTTGCCCAGGGCCACTGGCCGAGTACAATGCACGTAAGCCGATAAAGACGATGGCCAAGCTCTCCGACAAGACGGAGGAGTATGCGAGGGCGGAAGAGGATGCACAACGGTGTAGAGGCGATGACTCTAACACCAATCAAGCGGAGAACTCACCGAAGGGCGCCACCAAGCGCAAGCAGGAATCCTTGAAGGACACCTCCGACCACAAGCAAGACCCCTCGAAGGATACCTCCAAACGTAAACAGGATTCGTCGAATGACAAGCCCAAGCGCAACCAACGTAGGTCTCAGAAGGCCCACTACATCATCGACATCGAGGGAGGCTCCAATAACAGTGCCCTGGCCGACCGGGGGCAGGGTCGCAGAGGCCGAGGGTGCGGGCGTGGCCGGGGCCGAGACAATAGAGCCCGTGCCAAAGGAGACAGCCAGCAATACGGCCTGTGGTGCGAAGTGCACGGTAGCGGCCACCGTTGCGACAACCGTAAGCGTCGCCGAGCCGAGCCTGAGCGGGACCACCGGTGCTGGCCCACATGTACCAGCCCCAGGAGGGCCCCTACGGATACAGGCTTCAGACGGAGCCCAACGTCGGGTCATAAATGTCATCTCTGGGCTCTTCACTTGAGTTTTCATCGGCGCGGCAGCAGAAAGCTTATGTGCATCGCCTACACCATGTGGCGGCATACCCGGCACAAGCACCGCCGGCCTGGGTGCAGCACGATGTTACCTTCACTCCTACCGACGTAGAGGGTGTTGACCTCCCTCACCAGGATCCCCTGGTTATCCAGGCCGCCATCGTAGGCTGTGATGTTAAGCGTGTCCTGGTCGATGGAGGCAGCTCCGCCGACATTCCGTTCGCGGCAGCCATCGACCAAATGGGGATCCCCCGAAGCTAGTTAGGCCCCTCGAGGATCCCACTACGAGGCTTGAGGCAGCCATTGAAGCTTTGGGCGATATCTGACTGCGGTGTCTTTTGGCCAGGGCGACAACTTGAGGAGCGAGGATGTCACCTTCGACGTCTTCCTGTGCATGAAGCGTCCGGGTCCGCAAGGTATCATCACCACTTTCGGTAACCAAGACCTCGCCTGGCAAATAGAGCTCAGTACTCGGGGCCCACATCAGAAAGTGCATGTCCTCACGAACACTCCCGAGGCATGCACGCCTTCCGCTTCGGCATGGACTCCCAAGTCTCGGCCGGACGGCAGGGTCAAGAGAGTGCCCCTACACGCCGAAGATCAGCGTGTGTCCATCGGCGAGGGCCTTTCCTCGGAGGTTGAGCAAGATCTACTTCGGTTACTTTGGGACAACGCGGACATCTTCGCGTGGTCCGCAACTGACACAAAGGGCGTGGACCGTGCCCTCATTGAACACACTTTAGCGGTCCAAGACTCGGTTAGACAAAGACTCTGGCGCATGTCAATCGATAGGCAACAGGCGGCCAAGGTGGAGGTAGCAAAGCTCCTTCGGTCCGGTGTCATCCGCGAAGTCCAGCACCTAGACTGGCTCGGCAACCCGGTGCTAGTGAAGAAGGCTAGCGGTGCTTGGCGCATGTGTATTGACTTCACCGCCCTCAACAAGGCGTGCCTAAAGGATAACTACCCATTGCCGTGCATAGATCAGCTGGTGGATGCCACAGTAGGATGTGAACTCACGAGCTTCCTGGATGCATATTCCGGCTACCACCAGATTCACATAGCCAAGGACGACAAGGATAAGACCAGCTTTATAACACCGATAGGGACATACTGCTTTGTTAGGATGCCCTTCGGCCTGAAAACGCAGGCGCCACCTTCACGTGCCTCGTCGCGCTCGCGCTTGCCTCCCAGCTTGGGAGGAATGTCGAAGCGTATGTCGACGATGTGGTTGTAAAAACTAGGCAACTTACTTCCCACAGTCAAGATCTTCAGGAGACCTTTGACAACCTCAGGCGAGCGGGCATCAAGCTCAACCCAGACAAGTGTGTCTTCGGCGTGCAAACTGGGAAGCTCTTGGGTTTCCTGGTGTCGGGGCACAGCTTCCAGGCAAACCCCGACAAGGTTGATGAGATCCTCTCCATGGAGCCCCCAAAATGACGAGGGAGGTCCAGAGGCTCACCGGATGCATGGCTGCATTGAGTCGCTTCCTGTCTAGTGTGGCTGAACGAGGCCTGCCATTTTTCAAGACCCTTCGTGGCTGCAATGGGTTCCACTGAGATGACAATTGTGCAAAGGCCTTCAACGAACTTAAGAAGCACCTCGCAAGTCTCCCCACTTTAGTCGCCCCAGCACCAGAGGCTCCCCTCCTGCTGTACCTCACCGCCACCACAACAGCAGTCAGCGTAGTCCTCGTTCTCGAGGAAGGTGCCCTTCAGCGGCCCGTGTACTTCGTCTCTGAAGCTCTCCAGGGCACCAAGACGCGATACACTAAACTCGAGAAGTTGGCCTACGCATGGTTATGGCCTCGAGGAAGCTCCGACACTACTTCCTCGCTCATCCCATCACCGTGCCATCCTCGTTCCCTTTGACGGAGATGCTGCACAACAAGGAGTCCATAGGGCGTATCGGCAAGTGGGCGGCAGAGCACACACCATTCTCCCTGACGTATGCCTCGTGCACGACAATAAAATCTCAAGTCCTCGCGGACTTCCTCGTCGAGTGGACTCCACTGGCTCAGCCGCACGCAGAGTAGCCAGAAGATCCGGTGTGGACCCTCAACACCGACGGCCCTATAGTGCTCCAGGCGCCAGGGTGGACGAAGTGGTCACTACGCCGAAGGGGCACAGCTTGCTGTATTCGGCACGTCTTGGGTTCCCGGCGACAAACAACATAGCCGAGTATGAAGTGCTACTCTTTGGCCTCGCGAAGCTCAAAGCCCTAGGCGCTTGAAGGGTCCTTGTCCGCACCGACTCGCATTTGGTCACAGGCAATGTGGACAAATCCTATTAGGCAAAGGACCTTGACTTGGCCAAGTATTTGGCCACTGTAAGGGCGAAGGAACGCATTACATGGGTTTCACGGTGAAGGCCATTCTGCGAGCGGACAATGAGCAGGCTGATGCCCTCGCCAAGGTTGCCAGCCAGCAAATTTCCCTCCCGAGGGGGCATTATATGTGGTCCTACCCATGACAGCTATCGAGCAAGACAACCGTGATGCCGCCCTTGTTCATCGAATTGCCCAACAGGGCGACTGGCGAGAGCCCATCTATGGTTATCTGTAGAGCATAGTTGAGCCGGACGACCCTCTCAAGCTGCGACGTCTGTAGTACCAGGCCAGGTCCTTTGAGGTCCTAGACAGTGTCCTCTACAAGCGGGGAGTCTGCGCCCCACTCTTGCGGTGTCTCTCGCGCAACGAGGGAAAGCGCCTCCTCGCCGAGATTCACGTGGGGTTTTGTGGCTCGCATATCGCACCGAGATCCCTCGTCGGCAAAGTGTTCAAGCAAGGCTTCTACTGGTCAATGGCCATCGCGGATGCGCAAGATCTCGTGCATCTCTGTCAAGGGTGCCAGTGGATGGGACGGGTCATCCACAGACCCCCGAGCAACCTGTGCCCATTCCCCCGGTATGGCCATTGGCATGATGGGGCATTGACGTCGTTGGACTGCTCCCGTGCGCCCCGGGGGATCTTCGGTTTGTCGTAGTTGCCCTGGAATACTTCTCCAAATGGCCTAAAGCAGTGGCATTGTCTAAGGTAACCTCCGCAGCCATGCAGCGGTTCCTCTGGTAAAACATCATGTGTTGCTTCAGAGTCCCCAGAGAGGTCACCGTCGACAATGGCTTGAGTTTGACTCCGCGCCGTTCAAGGCGTTCTGCGACCGCATGGGCATCACACTTCGATATGCCTCAGTTGGGCACCCACAGTCCAACGGAGCGGTCGAGTGGGCAAACGACGTCATTTCTGTCGAAGTCAAGAAGCGCCTCATCGGCCTACCGAAGGGTAAATGGCCGGAGAAACTTCCAAGTGTGCTTTGGTCCCTCCACACGACGGTAACACGTCCGACGGGGTTCATGCCATTCAAGCTTCTCTTCGGCGACGAGGCAGTCACACCCAAAAAAACAAGGCCGGTTCGAGGAGGGTCCTCGCCCAGGCCTCGGCGGAAGAGCGCGAGGTGTCTCTTGATCTCCTTGATGGTGATCGGGTGAGCGTCACCCAACATGTAGCGAAGTACGCACGCCAAGTAGGGCGTGCTCACGACCACACTATGTATTCACGGGAATTCCAGCCGGGAGACCTCGTCCTCAAAATAGCGCTCCACGCAGCGACGGTAGGCAAGCTGGAATCCAAATGGGAGGGCCCTTACATCGTTGTTATGGCTTTGCAGTGCGAAGCGTACCGCGTCGCGACGTTAGAGGGGCGAACTCTTCGACACACATAGAATGCAGACCGACTGCGGCGATATTATGCATGAAGTCGAAGCGGTGCTTGAGTGTAGCTAATGCTCTACCCTCTGTAAAAGCTCACCCGCGCAAACGAAAAACCAATAAAGGGCACCATGTGCAAAACTGGTCTCATTTTGTGTAAAGATGCGCGGAGGCGAGCCTCCGCGTGCACTCTTCGGAGTATAATGACGCGCGGAGGCGAGCCTCCGCGCACACTCTTCGAAGTATAAATAAGACGCGCAGCAGCGAGCCTCTGTGTGCACTCTTCAGGGTATAAATAAGACGCACGGAGGCGAGCATCCACGTGCACTCTTCGGAGTATAAAAAAGACGCGCGGAGGCGAGCCTCCGTGTGCACTCTTCGGAGTATAAAAAATCACGTGACGGCATCGAGCTTCCGCGTACTCTACGGAGTATAAAGCGTCGGGAACTTTGTCGTCCCGAGCCACTCTAAAAAATCGTGTGACGGCCTCGAGCCTCTGCGTACTCTGCGGAGTATAAAGCGTCGGGAGCTTTGTCGTCCCGAGCCACTCTACGAAGTATAAAAAATCGTGTGATGACCTCGAGCCTCCGTGTACTTTGTGGACTATAAAGCGTCAGGAACTTTGTCATCCCGAGCCACTCTACGAAGTATAAAAAATCGCGTGACGGCTTCGAGCCTCCGCGTACTCTACGGAGTATAAAGCGTCGGGAACCTTGTCATCCCAAGCCACTCTACGGAATATAAAAATTGCATGACAGCCTCGAGCCTCCGCGTACTCTACGGAGTATAAAGCGTCGGGAGCTTTGTCATCCTAAGCCACTCTACGGAGTATAAAACATCGCGTGACGGCCTCGAGCCTCCGCGTACTCCGCAGAGTTAAAGCGCCGGGAACCTCGTTGTCCCGGGCAACTCTTCGGAGTATAAATAATCCCATAGGGACCCTTCGCACGCACCTTTTTGAGTAAACAGCATGTCGATATCCCGCCACTTTGAAAGGAAGGGGACGGAGCGCTCGAGCGTCTACTTCGGCTAGTCACTAGCTCCGCTGCCGCCACTTCGAAAGGTAGGGTATGGAGCGCTCGAGCGTCTACCTCGGCTAGTTGCCGCTCCGCTACCGCCACTTGAAGGTAGGGGCGGCGCTCGGCGTCTACCTCGGCTGGTCGCTGCGCCCGCTGCGCCGCCGAAAGGTAGGGGCGGGCGCTCGGCGTCTACCTCGGCTTGTGACCAGCTCCACTACCGCCACTTCGAAAGGTAGGGGACGGAGCGCTTTAGCGTCTACCTCGACTAGTCACCAGCTCCGTTGCCACCACTTCGAAAGGTAGGGGACGGAACACTCGGCGTCTCACGGCTGGTCACCGGCTTGTGCCGCCACTTTGAAAGGTAGGGGACGGAGCGCTCGAGTGTCTACGTCGGCTGATCGCCACTCAGCGCCGCCACTTCGAAACGTAAGGGACGGAGCGCTCCAGCGTCTGCCGGCTGGTCGCCCGCTCATGCTGCCACTTTAAAGGGTAGGGGCGGGCCGCTCGTGAAGTCTACGTCTAGCCGGGGAGGGCCGGGTTGACCCTTCGTTCCTATCCTACCCCGTGCATATCGCGTACTATGTGCTGAGAGCAAGGCCAGCGAGGCTTGCTTCGCACCCGAAGACTTGTGTATCCGTCGGAGACAAGCGCAGCCACAGAAAAACGGCGAGGGCACATATTTGCTTTGGCCATTGCTTTTATTGCATTTGCGAGGGGTAATGTTTACAGATACATCCGGTCATTACATTTTGTAGGATCGGAAATGACAACAGAGGGGGGGCTGAATGGTGCCTTCAAAAATTTCCCCAAGTATCTACTCAAAATTTCTTCTTCGATAGCTATAGAAATTATGAAGAAAAAATCTTGCTCACTTAAAACCAAACAATAGACCGACAAAGACCCAACTAAAACCAAGGCTTGATTTCCAACATGAAATATATTGATTGGAGAGAGCAATCTGCAGAGAGAGCAAATAAAGGAGGACAGTAAAAACTGAGAAAAGCAAAGGTTACAATCTCACATTTGCTGCAATCTGAAAAATAGCTTTCGCTGCATTTTCTGCAATCTGCAAACTGACTAAAATCTGCAGTGTTTGGCTGAAATCTGCAGCTGAAAACTGACTGAAAATCTGCAGTGTTTGGCTGAAATCTGCAGCTGAAAACTGTCTCAAAATCTGCAGTGTTTGGCTGAAATCTGCAGTGTTTGGCTGAAATCTGCAGCTGAAAACTGACTGAAAATCTGCAGTGTTTGGCTGACATCTGCAGCTGAAAACTGTCTGAAAATCTGCAGTGTTTGGCTGAAATCTGCAGCTGAAAACTGACTGAAATCTGCAGTGCCTTTGTTAAAGAAACAGAGGAATCACAGCAACTGAAAGCAGCAGTTTGTTTCAGCAAATGCTGCTGTAAACAGCAGAGAAATCAGCAGAGCAAGAAATGCGTATGGCTGCAGAACCGAAAATCTGAATGTTTGGTTAGCTGCCGAAAACAATATGCACAGCAATTACTGAGAAGGTCCATCCAAGACAAAAATGATTGCATAATTGCTGTGAATTTCAGGCCAAAGGAGCAGAACTACAAACTTAATAGCAAAAGGACCTCAGGGAGAAAAGATTGCAGACAAAGACTCAAACACAAAGCAAAAACAGATTTTTTATTCTGAAAAGAGACAGCAAAAAGGGACAAAGTGCAGATTGCTCAAGATTCTCTAGCCTTTTCCTCGAGAAACTTTGAAATACAACTGATAATCATCCTCAGAGGAGAAATAATGGAGCTAGAGCCATCATCTCATTGAGAGAAAGGAAACCCATGCATGCTCTGCATCAAAACCCTAATTTTGAGAAACAGAGGAATTGCTCAACCTCATTTCTCGGGAAGAAAGGGCTGCTAGAGAGATTGCTCTCAGGAATAGATTGGCCAAAGAGCCTTGAGGGTATTCCTAGTTCAGAGCAAGAATCAGAAGCTACACTCTCAAGAACTCAAATTAAACCAGAGAAAATCATATTGCAGCCAAGAAAGAAATTGAGCAAAACAGCAGAGGCAAAGCACAGAGAGACAATCACTCAGACATTTCCATCACAAGACTTCTCATATGGAAACGAAGAGATGAATGATTACATAGCAATGTTCTTACAATTATCTCAACTCATTCTCACTACATGATTCCAAGAAGAGATGAACACACGCCAGACAAGCAAAAATACACTTCATGAGCTCTCAGACTCTCATCCTGGGCAACTCACGCACACAAGCAAGAACTCACGCAGGCATTGAGGGAGAAAGCAACAACCACCTCTACTCTCTCCACCAACTTCTCACCCAAAAGAGAAAAGAGAGCCAAAACAAAACTAACCCCTAAAAACCCTTACAACACTAGGAAAGAGAGGGAAACCAGGATACCCTCTCCAAACCCTAAACCTCTCCTTTTATAGTCTCCACTAATGGGTTCACAAGCACACTTTACCCATTAGCTCCAACAACTCCATTGCTTTACCCATTAACTCGAACCGAATCCGCTTCTGCTTTTGCAGCCTTGCACATTTACCAAAATGCCCCTGCCGCACCTTCCTGGAACCTTCCTCTTTTCTTGTTGTCCATGCCTCGCAACCACTTCGAGTCCTCGCCGTCTTCGGCACATCTCGACCGCTCCGACCTCAGCACCGCCTGTGCTTAGTCTGGCCATCCCGTGCCTCGCCACAACTCCGTCTCAAAGTCCTGCAGCCATCACAGACAAGAAAACACATCACATAGCACCGCTCGAGATAACATAATCAATATTTGCATTAGTCGATACTTAAGTACGAAACACCCAAATCAAACTCAAACTTTTAGAATATGTGTCAATTACTCATCACAAACATGGGAGCACCTCTCACATGGTCTCTCACATTTGCAAGAAGTAGTGTTTACAAATACATTCAAGTAATCAAGATTGCTACTCGTTCGGCTCTTCTATCATAACATACTCCCGCTTCGAGGTCTTCCCGTCGAACAACGAAGTTTCCTGGCGCGAGGAGTCCTCCGCCCACTCCCAATGCTAAAGGCGCCGCCGACCATGAGGTCGAAACTAGCAACGCCCCTATCAAGCACACCCTGTGATGAACAAAGACACATGAGCAAAACACTCGAGCAATTTTTCATTTCATTTCTAAAGGAGGGGCCGTGTGGTGCCGTTTTACATAGCTACGGGATACATGGCGACGCACACCTACAACCCTAGGACTTCGGCATCACACCTGCGGGTCAACGCCACGATCCGAGTCGGCGGCGCCACCTTCGTTGCGTCTCGAGACTTCGTCGAGCCACGCCCTGAAGTCCACGTCGCCCCGTAGGCTTTGCCGCATCACCAACTTCACCGCGGCTTCGCCGATGTAGTCCCAGATCCTCTGGTGGAAGGCCCAGGCGGATCGGCGAATGGCGTGCACGGCGCTCCAATCGGGGGGTGGCTAGTTCGCCCACGTGCAAGAATCCCTGGTGATGAAGGAGGGTGAGGACGATACGCGTCATCACCATGGAGCAATGGTTGCCGAAGGACCGCGCGGCGCTGAGAGCGAGGCCGGAAGCTTTTCCGATCTGCTGGAGTGTGCGCGACAGGTCTTCAGGGCCAAAAGTGCGGGGCGGCACGATGACGAAGAGGTTGGCGAGGGCGCTCTCCAGAGCCTCCATCGAGTTCCACGCCGCCACCGAGGCATCGCCCACTGCGTGGTCCTTCTCCCCGAGCAATCAAGTCAACCAGGCCTTCTCCTTCTCCAGCATCGCAATCTGTTGGAGCAACCCGTCGTGCTCCTCGGTGGCCGCCCGTTGCGTCCGCTCCGCGAGCGCCCGAGCGTCCGTGATCTCCTCCGTGCCCTCCGTCTCAAGGAAGCGAATACGCTCGTCCTTCACGGCATTGGTCTCTTCGGTAGCCTGAGTCGGTCCTCCAACGCCCTCGCTCATGGCCGCCGGCCGCGAGCGCGAGCGAGCAAGAGCTGCCTGGCGGTTGTCGCCTAAGTCTCGAATGCAAATGTAATTCAAGAGCAGGAACACTTACCCTCATCTCCGCGGCCTCGGGCGCACCCTCCAGGAGCGCCAGCCGGTCCAATCCGGCATCTACACAATCGGCGGCCCCTTGTAGAACCCACAACGTCTCCGGTCGAGGGACGAAGTCGGAGACAGTCAGCCGCCGAGTTTCCACGCCGGTGACTTCCATGGAGGCGGGGGTCGACGTCACAACTGAGGCGGATACATCGGCGACTTCGTGGCCACTCCTGTTGCTGGAACCTTCTTCACATCCCGGAGACCGTGTTTCGGCTAATGTCGACGATGGTATCACGGAGCAGATCAGAGAGAGCTTCACGAAGTTGCGGGAGAAAAGGAGTTGCGCCTACCTTCATCGCGGAGCGGTGAAGATCGTCGAGGTGTCCGGCTTGCCTCCGATTGAACCACGGTGGCACCGCCCGTATCTTGGGCGGCGAGGTCTTCTTCGGGCTGGCGACTTCGTGTCGAGTCCAACTCGACATAGCCCCAGCGCGGTTCAAACTCCCCTCCTTGGCCTCCACGGCAAGCGCAGGCGATGAAGCTTCGCCCTCCATTGTCTCGCGTCGCCCTTGTCGCCTCTTGCGCCAGCGTCGGCGATCCACCTCTTCTAGGTCCGAGTTAGCACACTCCACCAAATCAGAGCCAGTGACCGTCGTCGCCTCGGCTCCGGCGGGGTCTCCAAGAGGGGCGGCCGCCGGGCTCATTCCAGCAGCGGGTGACCGGGCCCTCCGGCGAGGGGGAGAGGCCTCCCCCTTGTCATCGCCATCGCGGGGGCGAGCCGGCCGGCCGGTCGGCGTGGCGCTCGACACGAGGATGCCTGGGCTTCACACACTCGGTTTATCCACCCGAGCTTCACCGTTACGGACTCACGAAGGCTGTGCTCCTTGGCCACGTACGGCCTAAGGAACACAACTGTCGCGCGCTCCGCGTCCTCAAAAAGGAGTTCTACCCATAAAAAGGAGGAAGGTTACAACAAAGTGCAATGGTCATTTTGGGCGCGGTGTGCGGTGAAGAACTTACGAGGATTCGAGGGCTTCGGCGAAACAAAAGATGGGCGAACCCCATAAGGGTGGGTGGGGCCGGGATGGATGTGCGGTGTTGGTCAAGTGGGGCTACGCCGTACATTACGTACTCCTCCGTGAGGTCCCGCATGTTGAAGAGGAGGGCAATTCCCACGAGCCTCCACGCCCTTTGTTCGTCATCACGGTCAAGGGGCACCGAGGGCGACGTGTTGAATGCCATGGGCCGACCCGTCCACCGAAGGCTGCTGCCGCTCACCATGCGATGGTAGAACCAACGCCGCATCCAGTTCGACTCCCATTTGGCTTTAGTCGAATTCGTAGAGAAAATCTTCATGCATGGCGACCGCAGCGTGAAGTTGACGCTGCCGAAGTTGCAGTACTCCCCTCCATCCAGCTTCTTTGGCTGGCATCGCGCGTCATGGAGGAACATAAGCAGAGGTGCTTGGCCCAGCCTCCTCTGTCGTGGCCTAATCAGTATCTGACTAGGCACGCTAGCATGTTCGGAGTTAGCTGCGCCAACTCCAACCCGTATGTCCGAAGAACGTCGCCGACGAGCATCGCAGACAGGATTAGGAGTCCAACTTTGAAGTATGCAATGAAGACGACCACCTCTGACTCCTCCGGGTGCGGCTCCGTCTCGTCACCAGCGGGCAGGCGAACCGCACTACGGTCTGCCAGCTTCCCCTCGTGTAGAGGAGACCGGATGGTCTCTTCCGTCGCAAGGCTCTGCCCCAACATGTTCGAGCAGACGCCATTGAGCTTCTTCTCGGCGCTCCACCATTTGTTGGCCAGCAATGGGTCGCGCCCCACCAGGGCATACTCCACCTCTGTCGTCGACGAGCTACGCCGGTGGGACGAGGTGCCGTGGCTGGACGAGGCGCCACCACTGGGCCGGTGGGAGTGGTCTTCACAGCGGGCCATCTCCTCAAAAGGCATGGTAAGGTGTAGGGACGTAGCGGCAAGCAGCGGCGACAACGGCGATGTGGAAGCAGTGCATGCAGAAGTAAGGAGCAAGAAAGCAATCTAGCGACAGTGAGTGAGTGGGGAGGGATGACGGTATGACGGCGACAGCGTATATAAAGCCTCTTCGCCTCCCTCCACGATCTCAAAGACCAACCGGCGGAAACTGAAGCCGCACAGCCGACCAATATCGTGCGCACAGGTGTTCCACAACCTCGAGAACCAGCGCATAACCGCGGTCAACCCGCCGCCTGACATCCCACGGTGCGCCAGTCACGTCCTGCCGTGTGTCCTACTTCGCGTCAGTGCACGGGGCAACTCCCCTTGCGCGCCAGTGGCCGGCACGACTCTTGGTGCCATCAAACACCATTATGGACCGTGGGCCACCGGGCCGTACTTCGAGCTAGTGCCCACGGCGTGCGAATGGCTTGGAATGATAGAATCATCTCCGCCCAATGATACAAAACATCACAGGTCGCAGGGACGGAGGGGGCCAAATGACTCGGCGACATGGCTCTAACCCGTGAAGCCCTTCACCACGAGAGGCTCATGTTGTAGGAGTGGCCCCCACCTAGACCCATCCGGCCTGCTAAAGGGTTGTAAAGCCTAAAGTGGGGTGTGTGTAATGGCATAGATACCCCTATGGGGGCACATGAGTGTAAGGATAGGATTGTAAAATACATTTCATGGAAATATATATACGGGCCCTAGGCATAGGGAAGGGGCAAGCATTGTTCATCTATCATCTCCACTACACTACTCTCCTACTTTACTGTTTGGTCAGTAGCCACAACAATATGCTTATCCTCCATGTCCTTCTTCTCCACTATCTCTCTGTACATCAAATTAGCTATGAAGGTAGGTGTTAGGCTACGATGCCTCTGCAAAATATTGCTGAGCACGCAGGAGTGCGGTTCCACCTTCGAGATAATCTAGTGAGCCTCATACTTTAGTCTATGTGCGTGCACCCACCAAGGACAACCGACCTACTCGCACTTGACGATGTACTACTCTTGGCTACATTTGACGACTTCAAATGTTCGATATATGGACAGGGCCCATAGCTTAATGGCATCCTGCAAGGATGTCTTGTTAGCAAACATTGAATACAATTGAACCTTCATGCCATGGTACTCCCACCATGATTTGTACTCGTGATGTGCAGCAACACTCTCGGCGTCAAACCTATTCCATTCCTAGGGGATGGGAGCTTTGTCCTCATCTGAACTGTCCTCATCGTCCTCATGTATAGCTTCCTCTTTAGTCCAGGCTATTTGGTCATCGCTCTCCATTTGACACACTATATACTCCATATGCTCTCCTTCATCATCCTATCATGTAGCCTCAGCATGCGGTGACCAATCTTCCTCTCCTACATCAACCGTGTCGGCCTCTTCATGGGCAACATCCTCAGCACCCTCCGTACCACTGGCCTTCGGATCTTCTTCTTCACCAACATGTTGGGCACCTAAGTTGCGCGCACCACCCAGATGATATCCATCGGCAGGGCCTTGTACATCTTCTTTTCAGCATGGTTGCACAAGCAACACGCACTCGTATCCATGATGCTGGCAGCCTTCTAGAAAGATCTTCCATACAACCATGTGCATCAGCCTTCTCAGCTCACATCTAATTTACGTGGGAGACCGACTCCAAAGCCCCTGTATGACGACGCTGCACACCTTAGGGTCCAAGGAGAAGCTGCGAGTGAGCTAGCTCATTACACCTGTGATTCATGCATTCTCGCCATCCGGGTGTACCAGAGTGGCCTACGGAAAATCGCTCAAGTCAACACCATATGGGCCTTCACGAACGGTGCCAACACCATAATGCACTTTCAATGTACTGGGTACCGGCATGACTGATGTCTGCTTGTAAATATTTCCAATATTGCAACAAGTCAAATTGCATCGCACCTTATGGAAGTAATCATGTATTGTTATTTACATTTCCACGGTCGTTCACCTATCATGAACAACTACACTACCACATGATTAAGGCGTCGTTCATTCCCTAAGGCAGAGTTCACAATGAACGTGCATGTCTCTTCACATCGGTTAATTTTCTCTCATAGCATAACCCTTCCATTGCACGTGGAAACACCCTTCTATTATTTTTTCTTCTATTACTTCAAATAAAAAGATTCCGTTTTAATTTATAGGGACATAACATGCTACGCTAGGGTGGCTTACTGACAAACCTCCTGCCAATTAAAGCTACTTACTGATTTTAATTTACGGGAACATATTCATTTTATCCCTCAGTCACCCCATTAGTCTTGGTCCACTACCAGCATACTTATTTTAATTGCAATTATCAGTTCTAACAGTACGTGTGAATTTTCAATATACTGATGACATTCCTAATTAATCATAAATGTTATCTACTAATGTTTTGCATTTCAACGTCACTACCAAAATTTTTCACAGTACTCTAACATGCCACGAGATCCTCACAGTTAAATATTCACAATTAAATAAATTAATTATATATGTGCTTCTCCTCCCTTTTATTTTCTTTCTCCTTTCTTCTTGCTTTTCTTTCCAGCCTTCTAACTGAAATTGTACTATTTTTTCTCTAACTGTAATTTTCTACGGATACGAGCTATACTATTCTTTACACTAAATAAACTATTTACTTACTATAAAAATGTTGACTAAAAGATAAAAATATCTACCTTACAGACGAATTGCTCCTACCAGAAATAGCGCAATCTCCTCTTCTCCCTCTCCTCTTCTCCCCTTTTTTCTTTCTTTCCTCCCTCTCCTCTCTTCTCTTCTCTTCTCTTCTCTCTGTTCACTTGCACGGCCGATTCTCGTCAAGGCTCACCATCGCGCTTATATAGCCCATCCAGTTGCCCAACTGTTTAGTGACTGGATGGTTCTATAGCCGAATGGTTGGGCGATAGCAGTTATTGCCCAACTGTTTGGCTACTACCACATAAATACCCGACAGTTGGGCAACAACCTTCGTGTCGGCCAACTGTTCGGCGACAAAGCCAGTCGTCCAACGGTTGGGCGATAGGGTGCTACTTCTATAAAAAAATAAAAATATAGGTATAATTTTGTATTTTAGAATAAAAATAGATTATTTAAAAAATTCTTATTCTTTACTGTTTCCTATCCTAGGCCCACAACAAAGAATTATTTTCTACCCCAATCAATCTCCGGTTCCCACCAATCCTTCGTGTGATCCATGAATCCCCCAGCCAATGTCCTCCTTATTTGAGCCTGCAGCACTAGCAAGACCTGGTGGGTTTTTTTAGATTGTAGCTTTTAGTTTTTGGCTTTTGAATTCTATTTATTCGTGAGAGAGATTACGAAGAGAGGGACAATCATATGCGATTTTGACCAATATAACTGAAATCAATACGGTATGTACTACAATCGATTAGTAGACCTCGTATTAAAAAAGTACACCGTTTAAAAATCAATTACTATAGCAAAAGTGAAAAGCAATAAGCCACAAACCCATCCGGATCCACCCTGTTAATTCACCTGGGGATGACAATCGGCCAGTTGTACCTTCACCAAACAACGTGTAGATGGCCTAAAATTGATTTAGTATGGACCATGAAAGAGCTTGGGATACGTGAAAATGGATGATGGTTTGTTGGAGCAAGAAATACAATTTTTTTGTGAATATGGTGGCTGGAAATTTGGCCATATTGAGAGGTGGTATACTTGTGGAAAAACGAGTTGGTGAAACATTGAAGTAGTTGTTTTTAGAAATAAGTCTAATTTACCCTCTAAATTTTAAAAGTACGTCTAACATATACTCTGAGCTACAAAACCGTTTAAATAGTATCCTGAACCAAGTAAAACCGTGTAACTGATTTTGCTCCGTGGCAGGTTATGCGGCCAACAACACGGTGATGTCTCAACATAGGCCAACAGCACGGCGATGAGTAAGCAAATCTGATCTATAAAATTTCTTGAACCATGGGGTCCACGTGTCAATCAAACAGCCCTTCTTCTACCTCGTTTCTTCTCCCCTCCTCTTCTCTCTACCCCCGTACATACATCCAGCAGTTCACCGTGTCAAAGGATGAGGGCCTTTTCTTTCTCTCCGTACATCCAGCCAGCAAAGGAAGAGGCTGCAACACCTCAATTTCTTGTTGAGTCCCCTCAATAGCTCGCCACAGCAAAATCCTCCAAATTTGGCCTCCTACACCTTTCTGATGTAGCTGCCGAGCAATACCACAGTCGCTGCCTCTTGGCAGCGGGCGTGTCTTAACATTCCAAAATTTGGATATTCAAAATATAAAAAATTTAAAACTATTTAATGAATCTTGTTGATATTTGGATTTTCTGAAATTTTATTAGGGCTTTTCTGGAAATTGACTTATGCAAATTAATTCAAGAAAAGCTACATGATAAATAGCAATAACAACAACAGCAATAAAAGAATAGCAAAATTAAATTTAGGGTAAATACCCTGAGAAGTTGAAAGCAACAAGAAGAATGAAATTCAAATTTGAAACTCATATTCAAAACCAAAACAGAAATCAAAATTCAAATAAAAAAGGTAAATACAAATAAAAATCCGACATTCAATTGGGCCAGCCTAATTCTTATCTCTTTTTACCTTAGGCCACAGCTTAAGTCCCCAGCCTAGCCCCCTTCTCCCTCTCTCTTCATCGCCTCCCTCGTAGCTCTAGCTGCGCCCCGACTCTGCTGCATGCTTGCGCCTTACCTGCCCCAACCTGTGCACGCACCCACGCCGTGTTGTGCCACACCGACCTGGCTGTGCTGCTCACGCCACGCCAGCCCCAGCCGCGCGTGAGTACTTGCTGCCACAGCGTCCCACGCTGTGTCGTGTTGTGT
This sequence comes from Bonia amplexicaulis, assembly GCA_036346245.1. Lineage (NCBI taxonomy): Eukaryota > Viridiplantae > Streptophyta > Magnoliopsida > Poales > Poaceae > Bonia > Bonia amplexicaulis. The sequence goes on along the minus strand of JAYGGG010000421.1, from coordinate 53,321 downwards.
GCTCACACCATGCACCCACACGGACCTAGTTGAGGCCTGGCCCCGCCATGTACACCGCACCCACGCCTAAGTCATGTCGTGTTTGCTCCCGTTGAGTTTCCACCAGCTGTGTTGACGCCCTGCTCCCGCATCACCTTGCACCCACACCTTGTAGGATCGGAAATGGCAATAGAGGGGGGTGAATGGTGCCTTAAAAATTGCCCAAGTATTCTCACAAGTTTCTTTCTCCAATAGCTATGTAAGCTATGAAGAAAGAAGAGGTTCGCTCACTTGACACCGAAAAACAGACCGACAATTGAGTAAAATTACTGCAGAGACCGAAGCGGCAGGTTGACAAAAAGTCTACTCGGAAGGAACAAACACAGAGAGATCAAACCGACATCAAAGACTCCATTCGATTGAAAGACAAGACTAAATTCTCTGCCGGTGAGAGCTGTCTTTCTTTGTCAAAATCGAAAGCAGACGCCACAAATTATGCTAATTCATGCTGAAAAGAGATGTTTAAGCTTGGCAAGAAGTAGTAGAAAATCTGAGTTTTCGCCAAGAAATGGAGACCGAATCCATGAGAATACCTAGCCAAAATGCCCAAACCGAAAATTCTCATCTGGGCCAATGCAATCTGCACCATTGGGTGAAAGCAAGAAAAGATCACTCTCAAGCTTTTGCGAAAAGAAAAAGCTGAAACAGTTGCTACTAATGGAGCAGGACCTGCGGAGGAGAAACACTAAATGAGCTGCGAGAGCATGTAATCGACTTAGCAAAAGTCGTCTACAAGTCCAACCACAAGGCAAAAGCATTAAAGAAAACCGATTCACGACAACAAGCCGAAAGGTGAAAGTCCGAAGTTTACGAAAAAAGATTTTTCAAAAGTCGTGAGGTTGGTGGTCCAAAATCGATCTGAACCAGTTGCCAAGAAAAGTAGACTTTAAAGCGGATAGGAAGCCAAACACCAAGGGAGAAGCTTGATCAAAAGAAGATGGTCTAGCGGCAAAGGAAACCGTAGCGGTAGTAAGCGGGCACGGTAAATACTCAAGCGTGGAGAAAACTAAGATCAAGGTTAATCGGTGTGCCCTTTTTCAAGAAAATGATTACCAAAAGAGAAATGAACCTGGCGAAACACGCCTAAAGCAAAAGAATCGAAAATAGAAAAGGATGGGTGAATCAAAGAAGATCTTGACAATTTCCGGAGTGATTCGATCGAAATATCAAGCAGCAAACCGAAATCTGCTAGAACAGTCAAGCCATAACAGAGAGTGAGACCATAAGCCAAAAGCTTGAGATTCTCAAGGGAAAATGATTCCAGGACTAGCGTTCAAACATGGACTGAACAAGTACTCTTGATACTGATTTCCATAGAGAGCCGGACAAGAACAGAGACAACTATAAAAACTAACAGAGAAATAAGAATCAGCAAACAAAGAAAGTACCCCAAAGCACAACACAAGAAGAAGCTCATGAGTAGGAATAACCCAACACACTCCTTCTCATATTGAAGAGATGAAGTTCACAAGAGTTCTACAAACAATTCATTCCCAACTGAGAGCTCACACACTCAAGAACACACATACTCTGAGTTCTCTCCTGAGCAACACACAGGAGAAAAACAACCCACTCACGCAGAGAAGGGAGACAAAGCAAAAGAAACCCTGCTCTCCTCAACTACCAAAGAGCCAAGCTAAAGCCAACTCCCAAAGCCTCTTTTGACTTAATAAAACCCTAGCTCTCTCTCCAATCCATGAGGGGGTATGCAGCCCTTCACACCTATTTATAGTCCTTGGCTAACGGGTCTTCAACCCGTTACGCCGGCTAAACCCGAACGGAGCCCGCTCCCACTTGTGCAGCCTCGCGAAATGACCATTTCGCCCCTCCTGCACCTTCCGGGAAGCTTCCGCGCTCCTTGTCGTCCAAGCCTCGCAGCCACCTCGAGTCTCCGCCGTCTTCGACACATCCCGACCGTTCTGACCTCAACGCCACCTGCGTCTAGTCCGGTCACCTCGTGTCTCGCCACGACTCCGCCTCGACGTCCTGCAGCCAACACAGACAAGAAACACATCAAATAGCACCGCTCGATACATGTAAGCATAATACAATCCAAACTTGTCGAATCATCAGAATATGCATTCTAATCTCATACGACCAAGTTTGACCAAGTCCGATCGACCCCGTTGCACCACGCAATGACATGGTCCGAACCAACCAACTCAAACTCGACTTTCCTAAACCGATGTCAATTACTCATCATACACACGGGATGACCACCACATGGTCTTTCAATCTCCCCCTTGATGAGTATATTGACAAAGCCAGAAAAAGCACAAAGTTGAGTTTTAAATGCAAGAAAGAAGTCAAAACATGGTCCAAAGGAAGGAAGATGAAGCTAATGACCATGTCGACAGAAGGAGCAAAAGAAAGAACAAGTTTTCCTCAAAGCTCCAAAAATGACTTTTTCTACCACTATTCTCCCCCTTTTGTCAATAAACACATCAAGAATGCAAGAAGGAGAATAAGTCATGAAAATGGATGAAATGGCTGAAGTTTGATTATTCTAAGCATTTAGAGCCATGAGAATTATCCAAAATGACCATTAAAGATTACATCAAGCCATAACTCAATAAAGACTATCTAGATCATGACAAGATATGTATATACTAGCTAAACCAAGGAGATGACAATCTGAATTATAGTGCAATTTGTGAATAAATTAAGTCATCAATTAGCAAAGTCTAGCTAGAGACATCTAAGGATGTTGCAGGCCATGTCAATAAGCTAAGCGGAACCAAGAAGCTACAGTTGAGTCCAAATAGAGTGCTATATGCTCAAGAAGGAAACATTGGTTCAAGTACTTGGTTCTTTTGTAATTTAAGCAAATCGAGCACAAATGACATATTTTCTTATGAAACTTGTGGTTGTTTCCAACCAATATTTTTATCATGTGCTAGATCTCAAGCCTTATGCGATCATACCAAGCGAGAAGCTTAAGGAAATGATCTTGGTCATCCAAAACTCCCCCTGAGTTCATGCCTAGTGCAATGGCAAGCCGTCTCATGAGAAAAAATTGGTGAGATCAGTTTTTTCGCACAAAAGAGATCTTTTTGCTTTTTAAACGATTGTACTAACCTATGCATCATCAAGAGACTAAAACAGCTCAATCTAAGGCTCAATAGAGATTCAATGCTCAACTCGACCTATTTGACATGGCATGGATCATAAAGGATAGCTCAAGAAAGACTAGTCTCGTATGCTAACATGATAAGTTTTTAGTTCAAATTGAGCAAGCTTAATTAACTTATCATGGCAAAAGCTAGTTTACACATATGAAGACATGATAAATATAACAAATGAGCACATGTCATGGCAAGGTGTAAAGCAGTGTAAGCATGTCATAACAGGATAATAATCAAGGCTCAATATAGTTATATTACAATGCAGAATGACATGCAGAAAATCCAGCTCCCCCTCAACATGTGATGCAGCTTTTAGTTCAAGTTGAGTTAAGTCAATATTAAGCTCCAGAAGCTTCCAAATGAACTCCCCCTGAACCAAAGCACTAAGATCGAGAAGCTGGCAAAGAAAGCAAAGAAGGCAGTCCTTAAAGCATAGATAAGATGTAGAGGAAACTATGACTCAGACTGACTCTCATCTACCCCATATGACTCTAGGACTATCAACTAGTTATCTAACAGACTTAGGAGCAAACACGTACCCTGTCTACCCAAGAGTGGCACAACCCTCGCTAGAACCTAAAAGCAGTGGGTAAGCTCAACATAGTGAGAAGAGAACTAGCTAAAAAGCAGCATCCTAGAATCACAAGATAAGAGTAAGAAGTTTAAGCACATCGGCAAGAGAACCACTCTAACCTATGCTAGAAGGACTAAACCCAATGCACCCTTATGCAATGCAAGCAGAAAGGAGTAAGAGCATAATTAATAATGTAAAGCGATAAAGCACAAGCTCCCTCACAACAGTCCATAAGGACAAACCACCCCAAGCTCTCCCATGAGTGAAAACCTAGAGCTATCCAAGGGCTTGGTGAAAATGTCACCAACGGTGGTCACTCTCCTGGCCGAGCACGATGTCACCCTTCTCTACATGGTCTCTAAGGAAGTGATAGCGAATATCAATATGCTTGGTCCGAGAATGCTGACCGGGTTCTTAGCAATGTTAATTGAAGTGTTATCACAAAAGAGTGGAACACCGCTCTATAGCTAACCCAAAGTCCCGCAAGGTCGACGCCATCCAAAGTACCGGCTGCAAAGAATCGGCGACAGCATACTCGACCTCTGCGGTGGACCTGCAACACCGGACCGCTTCCTAGAGGACCGGAAACGAGAGAAGTGTCAATGAATTGGCGGTGCTCAAGTGCTCTTCCTATCTATCCTCTGACCAAGAAAGTCTACATCCGAATAGGCTCTCAAGGAAAGACAAGAAGAGGAAGAGTACCAGATACCATAGTCAATAGTAGCTCGAAGGTACCGAAAGATGCGCTTCACCGCCTGGCGGTGAGATACGCGAGGAGGGCTGAAACCGGGCACAAAGACACACAGAGAAGTGTATGTCCGGTCTCGAAGCAGTGAGATACAAGAGGGAGCCAATCATGCTGCGATACTCCTTCGATCAACGGCTCGCCATCCTCATTTGGGTCAAGAGAAGTCAGAAAGCCATCGGGGTTGACACAGCTTACCATCACTCATGTCAAAGCGTGCTCAAGAGGTCACGAGTGTACTTGCCTTGATGCAAGAAGGTACCCTCCAGTCTCGCTTGATTTGGAAGCCAAGGAAGAAGGTCAACTCACCCATCATGCTCATCTCAAACTCGGTGCTCATGACATCCGAGAACTGTGAAACTAGAGTACGAGAAGAGCCGCCAAAGATGATGTCATCGACATATATCTGGACGAGCAGAAAGTCAGAGCCATGCCTATGAATAAACATGGTCTTATCCACCTTACCCATCTCAAAACCATGACTCAACAGATAGGACTTAAGCCTCTCATACCAAGCTCTAGGGGCCTGCTTAAGTCCATACAATGCTTTGGAAAGCTTGTAGACATGGTTTGGGTATTTGGGGTTCTCAAACCGGAGGTCGTCTCACATAGACTTCTTCCTCAATAAACCCATTGAGGAAGGCACTCTTGACATCCATCTGGTAAAGCTTGAAACCCTTAGAAGCTGCAAAGGCAAGCAGGATTCTAATGGCCTCAAGTCTAGCTACAGAGGTAAATGTCTCCTCGAAATCTAGACCCTCAACCTGGGAGAACCCCTGAGCTACCAGTTTAGCCTTGTTTCGAATAACCACACCATCCTCACTCTGCTTGTTCTTGAACACCCACTTAGTTCCAATGATATTGTGACCTCGTGGGGGCTCAACAAGCGACCAGACCTTGTTTCTCTCAAAATTCTCTAACTCCTCATGCATGGCATTGACCCAAGACTCATCAGAGAGAGCATGACAAACGTCCTTGGGCTCAAATGAGGCAACAAAGGCAAAATAGAGACAGAAAAGAGACATACCAGATTTTGAACGAGTGACTCGCTCAAAAAAGGTCTCCAATAATCTGTCCTGAAGGATGGTCTTTTTGAATGTGTCTAGGAGGTCCAGGATGAGATGAAGAAGTGGCCTCTACCTCGTGAGCTGACGAGGTAGGAACAGAGCTACTAGCTCCAGAGGAGGCAGAAGGCATTTGCTGATCGCCTCAAGGTGCGGTGGAAGATGGCACCTCAAGGGGTGGATGAGGGACTGGATCGTAGACAACCCTCGTCTCCATCGTCCTCATCATCCACAAAGATGGTCTCGGACCGCTCGAAGAACACGAGATATCGGGCCTAGTCCCTGACCGGCCTCGTCGAAGGTCACCTCACGTGTCTCTACCATTTTACTAGACTCGCGGTTCGGACCCTATAAGCCGCGAAGAAGTCGAGTAGCCTAGAAAGATCCCATCACAAGAACGTGATTCGAACTTATCTAGGTTCCCGGACTTCAAAATAAAGCACTTGCAACCAAACACACGAAAATGAGATACACTGGTCTTTCACCCATATCTCAGCTCATAAGAAGTGCGGTGCAAGTGTGCCCTGAGAAAAACTCGATTTGAGATATGGCACACGGTAGCTATAGCCTCAGCCCAGAACTTCCGCGGTGTAGAGTACTCATCAAGCATCGTCTTGGTCATCTCGACCAAGGTACGGTTCTTCCTCTCTACGATGCCATTCTGCTGTGGGATGTGCGAGAAGAGAACTGGTGCTCTACACCTGTCTCATCACAGAACCTCTCAAAGTAGGAATTCTTGAACTCCGTACCATTGTCACTGTGGATCGCTCGTAAGGCACCCCGGAGCTCAACAGAAAGCCTACTAAAAAGACCTCGGAAATGTGTAAACGTCTCATCCTTCGAGGCTAAGAAAAACACCCAAAAATACCTCGAGAAGTCATCGACCACGACAAGAACATACCACTTCCCTCCTGCTGACTGCACTCTAGCTGGTACAACTGTGTCCATATGAAGCAGCTGTCCTGGTGCATCGGTCATAGTAACTGTGATTGGAGGATGGGAAGCGGCAACGATCTTGCCGTGCCAGCAGGGAGCACAAACTAGATCTTTGACCATCTTGAGTTTCGGCAGACCACGAATGAGATCGTGGCCGCTAACTCGGGTCAAATGGTCAAAGCCAATATGACCAAGTCTCCTATGCCAGAAAATCAAGTCACGGGACTCTGAAGCAACCAAACACCGAAGAGAATCACCAGAAGACTCAGAAAAATCAGCACGAAAGATCCTCTCAAAACGAGAAATCCCGCAAACCAGACTACCCGAAGAATCAAGAATTTTGCAATTGTTTTTCTTAAAGCTCACCTCAAAACCGTCATCAGTAAGCTGAGAAACGGAAAGCAAATTATACTGCAGTTTACTAACCAAGGCAACATCTTTTAAAATAAAAGACTCATAATGTGCACTGTACCTTTGGCGATGACACGCCCAGACGAAGCGTCTCCGAAGGTGATCGTCTCATCACCTGGAGCATGGGCAAGGGAAGAAAACCAACGAGTCTCCGGTCATGTGTCGTGAACATCCGAGTCTCTGAGCCAAACCTTCCCTTCCCCGCCGTGAGCTCGAGTCAACAAGAGAGCAAAATCTCGATCTTGGGATAAATCAAAATAGATTTTGGAACCTAATCTTGAGTCACACGCTAGCGTAAGAAGTAGTCACACGATCGACCTCTAACTACCCTCGCCTCCGTCAGTCAATGAAGCGGAAGGTGCGTGAATGCACCAAGGCTGGTCTTGATCGGACCGCCACGGAGGCGAGTCGAAGCACCGGCAACACGCTGATCTCGCCGCGGGTAGCCATCTCGACGGGGGAAACGAGATCTACCCTCAGGACGGCGGAAGTCACGACCGAAAGGAGCATGAGGACGAAAACCAGAAAACTCGAAAGAACCAAGTCCTCGATGCTGCACAAATCCACCAATAGTAGCAAGCCTAGACCTCATGTTGGTCTTAGGTGCACTCAAGGTCTGGGGCTAACCCTGAATACGCCTAAGAGCTGCAACACGGTCTCTACGCGCGATCTTGGCGCGCCTGAAGCATCGGTCAACCAAGTGTCCATCCTTCTGACAGAAGGTGCAATGATACTTCACCTTCGAGAGGTAGAACTAGCATGATGAGGCTTCGCCCGAGAGGCGAAGCTACGGTGGACTCACCTTCGCCGTCAAATCCCTTGGACAAAGTCCGTGATTTGAATTGAACTTTCTCGGTCCCGGCTTGACCTCGATCACACCCGCTGCTACGGTGCGAGCACGGCGGTGGATGCTTCCTCACATCCTCTAAGTAATCATATCCTAGACCTTGATTAAACTTGCAAATCTTGGACTTGTCTAGAATAAGATTCAGCTTTTTCTTGCCTCCAACGAATCTTTCAAGAGTGTTCATAAGGTACTGGCACTCCTGAAAGAGAGAGGTGCAAGAGGAGCAAGGGGAAGGAGAAGAGACAGCAGGAGAAGAGGAAGAAGAACCAACAATGAAGAGCGGCCGGCACGTGCGTATCTCTCCTTATGCACGGCCGCCTCAACCTTGAGGGCTTCGCAGACACACAGGGGCAGTCCTAATCCTAGCCATTTGGTCTTCGTAACTCTTCCTAAACGTCTCTACCATGTCCTTATCCTTTTCCAACACCTCAGCACAAAAGGACAAGCAGGACGTGATTTTTCTAGAAGGTCCTTAGTTAGCTTCACACATTTTTTATCCAAAGCAATCAAATCAGATTTTAGTTTATCACAAATTTTGCATGGTGAGCTAACAGGGTCCTTAGAAGCATACTGAGCCATTTTCTTATTGTAGTCAATCATTTGTTGAAACTGTTTTGAGACATATTCAAGTTCAGCAGTTAACTTAGGACAATTTACACATGAAGCAATAGGCTCAAGTAGAAAAGCTTGTAACTCAGCAATTTTATGATCTCGCCTGCTTTAGATTCATCTTTAAATTATTACAACTTTCACAAGTCTCGTGGATCGAGAAGCATAATGTAAAGACCTCTAAAAGCATTGTCCTTATCCTCACAAGAGGTGCAGAAAGTAGTCTCAATAGTAGATGAAGGAATAACAATCCTAGTCATTTCTAGTTCAGCAAGTAGACTAACATTCTCCACCTTTCTGACCTCAACGCCACCTGCGTCTAGTCCGGTCACCTCGTGTCTCGCCACGACTCCGCCTCGACGTCCTGCAGCGAACACAGTGAAGAAACACATCAAATAGCACCGCTCGATACATGTAAGCATAATACAATCCAAACCTGTCGAATCATCAGAATATGCATTCTAATCTCATACGACCAAGTTTGACCAAGTCCGACCGAGCCCGTTGCACCACGCAACGACATGGTCCGAACCAACCAACTCAAACTCGACTTTCCTAAATCGATGTCAATTACTCATCATACACACGGGATGACCACCACATGGTCTCTCACACCTGTTCCCGTCAATTCGCACACACCAAGACCATTTCCAAACCCCATGGCATCGCCCCGCCTACACCTACATGGCTGTGTCACCCCACAACATGCCTTGCTCAACACCTCCCTCGCCGCACATGCTCTGCTTATCGCACTACCTTGCCATTCATGCCTGTGTGCTGCACCCACATCAGCGCACATCTCCAACCCTGTCGCATCACCCTCATCGCCATGGCCCATGCTATTCATCATCCCTTGAAAGCATCTAGACCCCTAAAAATAGTTTTGGTAATTAATGACATTATGGAATATGAGACTAACATATTTATTGAGTTTTTGAATGGTTTAGGCCCAATGACGAATATTAGATGCATGCTAAGAGTCAACATGAAGATCAATGTGGCTCAAGACAAAAGTATAAATAGTCTAGGATCCCTTTTTGATTTTACTTGTCTTAGGTGAAAGGATGGAAGACCAAATTTTACCGTCCTCGAGCTCAACAAGAAGAAGAGGCTGCAACTGAACCACAAGGAGAGGAAGAAGTCACTCATTCTCAGATTTATTCTACAGTCATGAGGATAGAAGGATAGATCACTACCTTGACTGCCATTGTTTCCTCTCTTGGGGACTGAGTGTCCTCTCTTGAGCATGCAGTGATTCACTCTCCTTCTCCAGTCCACTATGGCCATCGTAGCCATCGTGGCCCTTCTCCTTAAGCACCTCAGGAGTAACTTTTTTGGTACTTTGATACCAAAGGGGGGAAAGTGAGAAGGAGCAAATGGATGAAGAAAGGAGGAGCAAGCAAAAGGAAGAGAAGAATGAAGAAGCCACCATTATCTTAGTTACTATTTATAATTGTGATGCAATGAACATGTGAACTTCGTTATTATGCATAATGTAATTGTGGACATGGTTCATGTTATGTTAAACTTAAAGTTGTGGTCATTTTATAAAATTGCATCTTATACTATTTTGTTGCATAAATTGTATCATTGCAATTATCTATTCCCTTAAGTTCAACAAACAAAGGAAACTCTACCAAACATTTTTTCCAAAATTTTTACATGTGCTTGCAATGTATCTTCTCGTTTATATGCACATGTTTAGGGAAGCTTTCCCTATATTGATTTTAAAAGTAATTAATTCTCTTAACTCATTTGAGATCATTGCAAGAATTACTTATTGTTTAAAGTCACAAAAGAATATACAACTCATTTTTCAAACAAGTGGTATATTCAAAACTTTATTCTTCTCACATAATAATTGTGTTGTTACCAATTATTAAAAAGGAGGAGATTAAAAGCATCTAGACCCCTAAAAATAGTAATGGGACTAACATTATGTGAATATGGGATTAACATATTTATTGAGTGTTTGAAATGTTTAGTCCCAATGACAAATATGAAATACATTTTAACCTATAACGATCAATGTGGCTCAAGACAAAGATATGAATAGTTTAGGATCCCTTTTTGATTTTACTGGTCTTAGGAGAAAGGATGGAAGATCGGATTATAGGTTAAATGACATACTATTAAGAGGGATCATGGCTAGTAGCTTCACATCATGTTCTTGTACAATTTGGATTAATTAGGATCATGCATGCACTTAAAATTAAAATTGATAGCCAATTGTGCACTGTTAAGAAATTCAGTAGTACCGGAGTTTACACGGCGGTACTACCAGAATTCGGGAGTACCAAAAAGGTTAGCAGTATGTTTTTCCAAATAGCACCCTTGGAATCACATTTGTTTCTCTAGAAAACAAAAGTACCGAAGCTTTAATGGCAGAACTATCATATAGTGGTATGACCGCAACTCTTGAGCGGTACTACCAGAGCTCGGAAGCCCCAAAAATCCAAGCGGTATGTTTTTTCTACAGAGTGCCAAGATTTTGCCTTGAGACAAATGAAAGTAGTGCGCTAGAAATCGGAACTACCGATGATCAGAACTACCACATTTATAACGGTGATAGTACCATGCCACATTTCAATAGCTAGTTCAGAAGATCTGAAATAGTTGTTACTGTTGTGTCAGAACAGGTATGGTAGTACCAGTCTTTGTACTGTGGTACTTTCGTTCACCTTGAAAAATTCAGAAAATTCCATATAACAGCTAGATTTGGTTAGTGGGGGTATCCTCCACCTGCTTAAGCACAGGGCCAGACACTTCATTGCAATATCCTTGAGCATATAACATTCACTCCAAACCTCATTTACTCACTTAGCATTCATTTGAGATAGTTGAGCTAAAAATCAAGTGCATCCATTCTAGATTGATCCTTATCACTTGATCACCGTCAATCAGAGCTATAAATTATGGTAATTAATTTTAGAAGGCAAGAATTTTAGGACCTCCTATTCACTTCCCTCTAGTCAGTTACCCTTTATCCTACACCCCTCCCCCATTGGCTATTTAAGCCACTGAGCTCCCCTCCATCTTCCTCTCCTACTCTTCTCTTCCCCATAGTGAGATCGAGCTTATGCTCACATTCCCTGTTCTAGTCGTCGTTTCTTCTCGCTGTTCTAGCCACCTTGGTGAGCTCCTCCACTTCTTGATTGCGTCATATCATGTTTCAGGCTCCTATATATCTTTCCCCTCAATTAATTTTGTTGTTGATCGCAGGAGTTTGTTGCACCATCTTCTTCTTTCATATTGGTCAAAAACCATCATCGCCATTGCCATCCTTGTTTTGGCGAAGCTCAGGTCAATTCCTCTCTGTTAGCGCATCTCCATGCTTCTCTCATCCCTCCCGAATCCCTAATTTGAGATCCCCCTTGCCCCAGGTCGTCTGTGCCATGGAGCTTATCGTGCTACCCCTGGTTCTCATCACCAAACCACCTCACGGCATCTCTACCTCGACGGCCTGTACCGTTGAGTTTCCTCCACCCATCTACAGCTCGTGCTTCCCTCGATTTATTCCCTCTCCATCCTAGTCACCGTCACCCCTTCTCCTCCCCTGTGCTTGCCACTATGCGCTGCCACCTGCCCGTGTCTACTTAGCCCGAGCCACACCATCACCTCGCATGGGTGCATTAGGGTCTAGCCAACCCATTTTTGTCGTCACCGATAGCCGCCGCCGAGCATGGCAATGCCGGTGGATCTGTTGCCCTACTCGGGTAGAAAGGAAGTCACTATAGCAACATCATTAAGTTAATTGCATCATTAGTCCATAATTAATTGGGTTTAATGTTACTCATTAGTTATAAAGTAATGGTTTACTAACATGTGGGCATATGTCATTACCAAACTCAATTACACCGACCTTTTCTTTAAGGAGAATAATCCAAAAAGAAATTTAAAACCCAGCTGGGCGTGCCTATCAGCCTCTGACATAATTCCCAATAAGAAAATAAATCAGAAAAGATATAAAAATGTGGGCCCTAGCTGTCAGTGAGACACATTATCCCTCCTATGTTTATTTTTAATTTTTTCCTGGATTTAAACTTTTTAAGGCTCGTTCTCACTCGTTTTAAATTCAAATCAAGTGAAACTTCTTTCTAAATTCACATAAATTCAAGATCTTACTAACAGAGGCAAAATCATGAATTTTGGAGTTCACTCAAATTTATTAGGAAACAAGTTAAGGTTAACTATAGGATGCAAATTAGCTAGACTCATGCAATTAGACGTTGAATCAAGAATTAGAGTTAGATGTTGATAGAAGATAATTAAGGTGCCATTCATATTTAATTTGAGGTTAATTATGATGTCATCAATATTGTTTTAGAAACTCAAATATCAATTGAAGACCTATTAAAACATGACCTTAGATAAATTATAATAAAATCAATTATCATGTCCTTATCCCAGATTTAATTAAAGATGGTGTTAATGGGCTCTAGACCATAAATATTCCATAGCAATATAGTAAAATAAGTATCATAGCTAGTCCATATAATTAAAATAATAATATATCATGAACTTCCCAGCAATGCGAGATCTAAGATTAATATGGTTAATTAAAATTATACCTATTGCTTGTAGAACCCCCGTTGTAATCATCAAATAATGATATTTGATAAATAATGCCAAGTACACCATGTAGACCCTCATATCTGTCCATAAGTCTCACCTAACTCATGAAACTTCCTTAAGAAATAGGAAATAATAAAAAATAAGTCATTAAGTTATGTTCAAACAATAGTATCCTCTAGTCAGCTATGTCTAACCGACTTTGAATCTAGAATAGAATATTCCTTTGAATATTCATTTATCCTCCTGAATCCTTCCTTGATGTTCTCCCCGGTAGATTTTCTCCATGCCATTCCCCTTCGCTCAAACATCGTTTAGTCCTGTCTACATCCCGTACTTTTTATGACCCTGTCTCATGTCACCCAGTTAATTATAATAAAATTTAATTAAGTTTATTCAGATTTATTTAAATTTTTATAGTTATTTGGATTCGGTTGTTTATCGCGTAACTAGACTTGGAGTCTCGAAAGAGCAACAGATCGAGCGAGATAAAGATCGAGATAAATATCAAGAGTTTCAAGACCACTGATTGAGAAGGCTTTGAGCAAGATCAAAGCCATAGTAAATTAAGCGAGGCAAGTCATCACTCTGATCATATTGCACCTACCTTTTGAATACAAAGTGTATTGCATTAAATTATTAAATTGCATTCTTATTTTATTAAGCAAATTATATTACTGCTAGTTAGTAGTTAATGCCTTATTAGTAATTGTTCTAGTAAATTCTCTTCCTTGACTTTGGACATAATCCTTTGTTGCCATAGAATTAATGGTATACATAGTAGTTGATATGTTCATATCTAAGTGTCATGCTTACCCTTGCTTAGATACATGTGGGCATTAATTTGCCCTGACATCATTTCAAACATGAAAACTTAATTTGGGTAGCCTTTGGAGGGAAGTGTCTAGTATTTGAACTAGAAAGGATATTTTGAAATGCAAAATTCTAAACTAGTTTCAAACCTGGGCGAATGGTAAGTGAGGATTGGTGCGGTTGAAGCACGAAAGTGTGATTTGTGATAGAACCACCCAGGTAACCCTTAGGACTAAATCTTAAGATGACATCCCAAGGTAAAATAGTGCAACCACAAGTTTATAATGGGTACGACCTGGCCAATTAATTTACATCGACCCAGTGCTGGATGCTCCATTTGGTGGAACATGGGCAAAGAGTGTTGGAGGGAGGCTTTTGATGTGACTGTGCAAGAGGGGGCCTCTGGAGCGAGTGAACAAAACTCCACGGTGGTGGAAATATGAGCGGGTATAGCCACATTGGAAAGATGTATTGTGAAGGTATTGTGGTGACCATCTGAACCTCATGCCAAAGGTAGCGTGGTGGGGGAATAAGTTGGGTATCTCTTGTGGGTAAAGTGTGCGACCTCTACAGAGTAAAAACTATTCAAATAGTCGTACCCATGGTCAAGAGCAGGTATGGAAACTTACTTAAGTTAGTATCTATTTTACAAAAGAATCTTTGTGGTTGGGATGGGAAATAGGAGGGGTGGTTAGAACTCTGACTTTGATTTCCCCTGGGTGGATAGAACCCAATGAATATAATGGGTGGATAGAACTCTAGAAATCAAAATAGCATACTGTGGATGAAATCATGCTTTATAAAAGGTGGATGAAATCTTTGCTATAATTATTATTGCATGCACTTACACTCTTTCAAACATGATTTAGTTAAAAAGCTAAGTTTTAGGCTTTTTACTTATTATAATTCAAATGTAGCTTTCTACAATCAAAAAAATCCTCAAGCCATTATTTGTCAACCTTGTATCTATTATAATTGCATTATGTGTGGTGGCTTGCTAAGTACCTTTATACTAATTGTTGATTAATTACTATAATTCAATAAGTAAGAAGAAGAAAGAAAAGCCATGTGATCATCTAAATGTGCTGAGAAGACTGGAAGATGAAGAGGCCAATAACTAGGTCACGATCGCTAGTCAAATGCCTATGGGCATATTCTGAGGGTTTCAACAGTGTGTTGTTTTCATTTCCACTACTACTCTTTAAAGGTTTTGGCCTAATCGTCCCATGTGTAGGTCTACTATTGTATTACTTCATTTTTTTGCAAGATATGTATTTGATGTGCAGCAATGTATCTATATACAATATCTACTGATCCAGGGAATATTATGATGGAATTATAGAGGATTTTAGATTGCAAATCTGGGGTTTGACATGTAGGAGAAAGCCATCGCCAATCTGATCTAACCACGGAGGAATGCTTCTAGCCGTGGGGAGCTTGGAGAAATCATGCTAGTAGGAGCCAGTTGTGGTGGGGACTTGGCTGGTCAGGACACTGCTGTCACTACTGCCATGAGGGCCTCCAGTTTGAGCTCTTAGGTGACGTGAAAAAAGGAGGAGGTTAGGAGGTGTGCTTGGCGGCGTAGGATTCTGGTGATGTGCCATAGTTGGGTAGAAAAAGTGGCATGGAGTTCGCAGATGAGACATTGATGGCTGTGGTGGTGGAGTGGGGTGGATGGGGTAAGGGAGGACATGGGCAAAGAGTGTCTTTCGCCATGGTGGATGGAGGAAGAAGGGAAGAAAGAGCTGGAAGACATGTGGTTCAATTGTCTAAAATATTTTTATGTAATTTTTTATTTCCATATTTTGTTGAGTCACGCCCTACTGTCGGTCACATAGCCCGTTATCGTGGTAAAACAACTTTGAAACCATTTTAAAGCTTTATGTGTATTACCGAGTGTAGAGTAGATGCACCCTCAAAATTCAGGGGGTAAATTAAACTTATTTCTTGTTTTTATTATCTGGATCTTGACTAGAGTTTAAAGAATTGGGCAAATTGGTGAAATTTGCTGAAGATGAGTGGACCGTGTTTTTGGTTTGAAGAGTTGTAGCTATTGTATGGAAAAGTGTGAAGATGAGTGTTGTATAAACATTGTTATATAGGATGTATGTAGATGTAGCACATGTGTAATGACCAAAGAGAACATGTTGCAAGTTGCAATGGCCAAAAATAATAAGTTGGAAAGTACATTAAAATTTTATTCCTTATTTGTTGTCTCTAGTCCAAGAAGTGATGATGGTTGAAATAGGGGCCATTTGATGTGGCTTATGGGCCAGTTTCGGTTGAGGAGCCAAAAGTCAGAATGAATGGATTGGATTTTTTAGTAGGCTTTTGAAAAACATCTTCTTCGGGTGACTTTTTTCTCTTTCCATCCCCGATCTCTCATCCCTCTCACTTTCACCCGCTTGCTCACACCTAGATCTTGGATTTCCCCTACCACGTTGCCGCTTGATTAAGAGGTGCCGCCCCACCGCATATGGTCATCGACCCTTGCTTCGGCCCTCCCCCATTAGATCCACCCTTATCTGGCTTTGCTTCAGTCATCATCGGAGGCCTCTTCCTATGGTGCAGGGTCTGGCGCCATGTTCACCTCTTCGGTTGCGTCCTTCGCCTCCAGCAAGGTATGTGCATCGTTTGGAGCTACCTTCGAGCTGGCAACTCCGTTCACATCTGGATCCCTGTCTAGGCTGGCTCCTCCTCCACATTCAGACCCACTTCGGCCAGGGCCTCTAACTCTGCCTCATCCTTGGTTGCCTCCTCCATCCTCGCGTTCCACTGTGCATCCAACATGCCCTACTACGTGTGAGGCCCAGGTGTGCACCTCTTCCCTTGCCATCTCTAAGGCCCTGCTGTGCCCCGCCTCCCCTTGTGTCGCTGAGATCATCTTTTTCTCCGTTGTGTCTTGTTGTCTCCCCATCGCTGCTCGGCCGTCTAGCGCAACGCCTCCCCCACCGTGGCCAAGCATGAGGTGGGGATTGTCGTGGTACGTCCTCTACTTCCCGTATATGGTTAACTTTAGTATTCAATGAACAAGTTCTTGACACACTTAAATTTGCATTGCCTGATTTTTGCCGCTACCTCATGCCTGATCGATGATGTTATTTTGCTATGCAATACATGAGTCCAGTTTATTGTCGCTGCATTTAGATGGACAAATCAATGTCTCCCTTTGTCGTTTGGGATGATATCACACACTTAGCAATGCTAGAAATTTGCAGTGATGAGGTCATAGGGAACAACCGACAAATAGGCTATCTCAATAAAAGGAGGTACAACAACCTTATTAGGAAGTTTAAAGAACACACCGGTAGAAAATACACCAAAAAATAGTTCAAGAACCATTGGGACACACTGAAATACGACTATACGCAATGGAAAACTTTAAAACTTAATGCCTCTTGGTTAGTAATTAATTCTACAAATAGGTTTCATAGCTGCAAGAGATGACTGGTGAGAGCAGCAGAACATGATATGCAAATATTCACATTGTTTATTTGAAAGTTGTGTTTTATGCAAGTTATTTGAATTGAAGGTATGTGTAGTATCGACTATTGCAATCAGAGGGGGATAAACGTTTTTCACCACTTTTTGGAGTCTCCTGATGATCGATGATGCTTTCGACTACTTGGTGATCAATCGCCCGGTCAAATGCCAAGCATCTGATCGCTTGATCAACCATTTTGCTCGACCACCTACTCGATTGATCAATCTATTTGACCTCTTCGCTCGATCACTTTGCTCGTTGTCGTATGATCCAAACCACTAGCAATCACCAATGCACTTCAAGCAAATCAAGAATCAGATAGATTCAAGACTATCTTTATTGCTGGAATTTTGTGGATTTATAAAGTGCCCTAACAAGCACTCCTAAAAACATTCTCAACGAATGCCCTCTCAAAACCGCGCATGTTAAGCCATAGCATCTCTCTGCTTTTATAGGTTAACATCACAAATCATGTCTACCTCAAATACAGACTCAAAACCTTATCTCTACCAGAAACCAAGGGACCCGAAACTCTTCTGAACATAGGTTTTAACCAAACTCTACCTCTTTCAAGTTATGAACTCCATCCACAACTCCTAACTCAACATGTGACGAAGCCTTCAGGACAACACCTCCTATAACTTCATTATGCATCATCACCTTTCAGGTCGAAGCCTCCTAGACCGCACCGTCTGTAGCTTCTCCACGAATCACTGCTTTTGATCTCCATGTACTGCAGCATGAGCCCGACCACCTTGTGTGACATCCTCGATCGCCTGAACCTTAGATTCCTCATCCTAGTCCCGGTCCTCCTTATCATCGACCATGATTGTCTCCACGCCCACCTGCATATGCAAAGACCAAAGAACGTTTTCCACCTGTACAACTTCTTCACAACATGACCGTTATCAGCACACACATATATAACAAACCCTTGTCTACCATAAACAAGAACCAAACCATTCATGAATACCAACTTGGTCGTCCACGACCACAATTTCCACACTCTCTAGAAATCACCAACTTCAAATCACTCATTACGTCCGGTTACAACCGCTATGCAAGACCGATCGCTAGATCATCGAGTACTCAAACATAAGTACTCAGCAAATACCATCACTCAAAACACTCGAGAATCACAAGCATCGCTACCGACCACATAACCATCGAGTACCGATTACGGAGTATCGATCGCTATGACTAAAACACCAGATCGCTAACCACAATCGCGAAAACTATGACTATCGAGTACTGAGTCATTTCGACTACCGAGTACCGAGTCCTTTCGACTACCGAGTACTTCCATTTTCTAAGTACCGAATCCTTCGAGTACTATTCCTCTGAGCACTGTTCACCGATCACTTACCACCATGCACCAGGCAGTCATACCGCTAGCCTAACACGAGTACTTGAAGTACTCAAAGATAGCAAGAATTGAAGTACTCGAAACGACCATGAAATCTACGAGTACCGATCATGAAGCCTATGTCAACTAATAGAAAAGCTGAAGACATCGACAGCAGACTACGAAGGTCAAAATCTACAATTACCTACCATGGTTGAAATACCATGGTCAATTTGCTGTGGTCAAAGCTGGACATGATCAAAGTCAGTCGAATATGGTCGAAGTCTGCTGTTCGGACCTACTGATCGGACCACCCATCACAAAGCTGATCGGACCACCCATCACAAGGCTGATCGAACTATCGCATGTAGTCAAAACCAGACATGGTTGTTTTACCATCCTGAAAACTCAAGCACAAAAACGCATCGATCAGAACTTCCACAAATACAAATTTCAATAAAACCAAATGTCAATTATTAATCATTACAAAATGCACGACCATCACATAGTCTAACAATCTCCCCCTTGATAAATACATTGACAACCCCTCAAAAACTCTTGAATGAGAGAATTTGCGAGAGAATTTTTGAAAGAAACTAACCACAGCTAAAAGAGCAAAACTCACAAAAAACTCCCCATTAACACCAGAGAGCGATTTTTCAATTTTTCTTTCTCCCCAAACTCTTAGAAAATTCTCCCCCTATTTTCTCCCCCTTTGGCAATGAAATCATCAAGACCTCCAGAGAGGATAATTCTAAAAAGGAGGAAAGAGAAAGAATAATTCTAAGAAGGAGCCATGAGAATAAAAACCAGGAAGCTTTGTAGATTATACAAGTCACTTTGCATTAATTTAATAATTTGACCAAGCCATCCTTTTAGCAGAACTACTTATCATATAAAGTCATATATTATATAGCAATGTTAAAACAAGTTTTTCAACATAATTAAGCAATTTATATTAATGATACACCTCTCAACAATGACCAAACCAATTATAAAAGGCACAATGAGATATCACACCAAAATATGAAAAGTCTAAAAGTGAAGCAAACTTTAAATCTGGACAGACTAGCAATCTCATATAGCAACACTTTTCAAGCATGTGGCATGCTTGTAGCATACATTTTTTCATGATGATATTTTTGTAGCAAACTTATTTTAAATGGTTGCATGCTTGAAGCATACTTCTTTTTGATCGAGCACGTTTTGTACTTTTTCTTTTGTTTAATCATAGCATGCTTGAAGCATACATATTTTCAATCTTCTTTTTCTCATTTTTATTTTTATCATAACATGCTAACTGAGTGAACATAAAAAGTTTGCAATACGAAAGATATGAGCCTCAAGACCAAGATTTAAAAGAGGACTCACAATCAAGCTAATCCTTTTTAGATGAACACCACAAAGTACTATCTATAATCAATCTAGTCAAAGTATTTCACCATGTCATGCTCTAGTTCAAATGTAGCAAATTGATTATAACCAGTCATGACCAAAACTGCATAGCATATGAGTAAATATGATAAAAAAGCTCTTAACTCATTTGATTTCAAGGTTGGACTTGATGAACTATTTGACAAGTATAATAAACAAAGCTCTGAACCTTTTAAACAACAAGCTCCCCCTCAGAATAATCCCAAAAGATGTAACACACCCAATTCGAGCACAAAGAAAAAAATCAAGCGGAATGAGAGAAGGCGAGCAATCTAAGAAAGAAACTCTACCAGATGTAGGATCACATCACCTTTTTCACATGTTCTTCTCAGAAGGTGAAATCTCTTAGACGCCATCAAAGAAAGTGGAGAACCATCAAGTGTTCCAATCAAGCAATGATGTAAAAGATAGGAACCCAATCAAGCTCATGTTCTTCATCCCATGTTAGCTGGTCTTACATCATAGGAAACATCATCTCATAGTACTGGGTTAGTGAAATAAGATTTATGGATCCAGTACTGTGACACACAACGAATAAGAGTAACAATAGGAAACGATAATAATTTAAGTGAAATATTAGCTTCTATCATATTTCAGTCAAACCACTGCCGAAAAGTCAGTCTGACCACCGACCAATCTAGTGAGTAGAAAACACTGGTCGAAATCAATCTGAGCACCATTGTAATGCTAGTTGAAATATTGATATGACCATGGGAAAAAGTTGGTCTGCCTGGTCTGACCGACGATCGATCTGACCGAGTAGCAAGCATTGTTCAAAACACTGGTCAAAATGATAGTTTGACAACGGGGCGTCCGACCATGGGATGTCCGACCACAGGGCAATCTGAATGCTTCAGCAATGATTAGAGAGAGCAGAGTGACAACCTGCAGACGATCGATTAGAGGGAGCAAAGCGACAGTTGGGAGCGTGCACCGTCTCCACTTGAGAACGCTTTCTTAACATGTCTCTCTTTTCTTTCTTTGCTTTTCGAAAGCAAAATTGAACCACATGACCATCTCTACCGCAATGAGCGCATTGATACTTGACTTGATGAGAAGTCATATCTATTGACTTCACATCACCCACTTGGGTGGAGGGGTCCTTTGCTATACCAGCAGATTTAAGCACAATTGGTTTTGGCTTAGAATTTACTTCAATCTTTCTTACTTCAAAAAGCTTAACAACCTTACGAGAATTATTCTTGGCATGCTCAATAAAATTAAAACCTAGACTATGTTTTTCACACTTGTTTTTTATTGTTCTAGAATAATGTTTAAATTATTTTGCCAAAAGAAAATCTCTCCAAAGTGTTCTTAAGGTACTCATTTTTTAGCCAAAGTAGGATAGGTTGTGCATTTACTAGGTTCATTCACTAAATTCTTAGAAGCATTAGACTGAGACAATCTTTCTTTTTTAGCAAAATCGTTAAGTTGTCAAGTCAAGACTTCTACTTCTGTGTTAAACTTAGGATAGTTAGAGCAGGAAAGTGCCTCATGATATAGCATTTGTTGAATTGATTTTTGAGAAGAATTAATTCTAGCTCGTAGCAAATCATATTTAGAACATGCTCTAGAAGAATTAGACTTAAGCTTTTTAATTTCATCGTTAGCAAGTTTTAGTTTTCCATCACAACAATTATATGCCAAATTTAATTCTTCAAGTTTAGCAGTTACATATCTAAGTTGAGTTAGATTTATTGCACTACTAATCTAACAATCTCTAACTCAGCATGTAAGACTTGACATGCTTCACAAGAATCATCTTTAGGAATAGATGATCTAAGTCTATTAACCTCATAATTCAAGCTTTCAACTAGTAAATTGTTTTCTTTCAATTTGTTTTTAGTATTTTTCAATTCAACAGGAAACTTAATCAAACCATATTCAAGCTGATCATACGATGGTCTTACCTTATCTGGATCACTGTAGTCAACTTCACTGTTGTTGTTTGCCATGAAGCATATGCCCGTGAAGTCGTCAGTGTTCTTTTTATTGCCTTTGACATCATCTACATCATGGTCGTCATCGTCTTAGCTCTCAAAATCACCATTACTCAGATAAAGGTGCTCGATAGCTGATAAGACTTTTTCATCAATCTTGCGATCACTCTTGGTGTCATTCTTGGATGGTTGAAAACGATAATTTCGGTCTTCCTTGATCATTGTCCCTTTGAGTTTGGGGCAATCCATCTTAATGTGGCCTGGCTTGCCACACTCAAAACATCTTATCGAGCCTGAAGCGCCTCCTCGCTTCCTCATCTTCACGTTGTTGAGTGCCTTGATTGCACGTGAGGAGATCAACACCAAGTCATCTTCAGGGAGCTACTTGAATTGTTCCTTTGAAAAAGAAGACAGAGCAGACAAAGAACCACAAGACAAAGTACGCGGTGAAGCAGCCTGCATAGGGTTAGTTACAAGTGCTAAAGATGAAGGTTTCTCAATTCTAGATGGCAAAGCTTCCATCTCATAGGTTTTCAATCTAAAATAAAGATCATGCATGGTTAAAGTATCTAGATCGATAGTTTGATTAATAATTCTGACAACCATCAACCACTCAAAACCTAAAAATCTCAAAATTTTGGTTGCATTATCTTCATCAGTAGGACTAATATTAACACTACGCAAATCACTCAAGATTTTTCAAAACGAGCAAATAGATCATCAATAGATTCACTAGGCTTCATAACAAAATCAGAGTACCCTTTTTGATATAGATTCTTGCACACTTTCTTGATTTTAGTGGTTCCTTCACGACAATCACAAAACATTTTCCATATTAAGTGAGCGAAACTAATATGAGTTGTACGATCAAATTCTTTGCGAGAGATTCCTTGAAATAACAGGTTACAAGCTTAAGTATTTATATCAATATCTGTTTTATTTAGAGTCGTAATCTTACCATCTAGCATGGAGAGCGATTTACACACCTCTCCGATGCCATCACAACTGGCACTAATACCACTTGTAGGATCGGCTACTGCAATCAGAGGGGGTGAATGACTGTTGCCACTTTTTGGAGTCTCCTGATGGTCGATGATGCTTTCAACCACTTGGTGATCAAATGCCCAGCGTCTGACCACTTGATCAACCATTCTGCTCGACAACCCACTCGATCGATCGATCTGTTCGACTACTTTGCTCGATCGCTTTGCTCATTGTCGTATGATCCAAACCACCAGCAATCACTAGCACACTTTAAGCAAATCAAGAACCAGATTGATTCAAGACTATCTTTGTTGCTGGAGTTTCTAAGATTTAAAAAGTGCCCTCACAAGCACCCCTAAAAACCTTCTTGATGAAAGCCCTCTCAAAATTGTGCATGCTAACTCATAGCCTCTCCCTGCTTTTATAGGTTAACATCACAAATCGTGTCTTCCTCAAATATGGACTCAAAATCTTATCTCTATCGGTAACCAAGGGACTTGAAACCCTTCTGAATATGGGTTTTAACCAAACTCTACCTCTTTCAAGTTATAGACTCCACCCATAACTCCTAACTCAACACGTGAGAGACCATGTGAGGTCATCCCGTGTGTATGATGAGTAATTGACATCGGCTTAGGAAAGTCGAGTTTGAGTTGGTTGGTTCGGACCATGTCGTTGCGTAGTGCAACGGGCTCGATCGGACTTGGTCAAACCTGGTCAAAAGGATTAGGACGCTTATTCTGATGATTCGACAGGTTTGTTGATGATAATTATGCTTACATGTATCGAGCGGTGCTATTTGATGTGTTTCTTGTCTGTGTTGGCTGCAGGACGTCGAGGTGGAGTTGTGGCGAGACACGGTGGACCGGACTAGGCGCAGGTGGCGCTGAGGTCAGAACGGTCGAGATGTGTCGAAGACGGCGTGGACTCGAGGTGGTTGCGAGGCGTGCGAGGCAAGGAGCGCGAAACTTCCGGAAGGTGCGGGGGGCGAAACGGAATTTCGCAAGGCTGCACAAGCGGAGACAGCTCCGTTAGGGTTTAGCCGACGAACGGGTTGGAGACCCGTTAGCCAAGGGCTATAAATAGAGGTGAGGGGCTGCATACCCCTTAGGACACTTGAGAGCTCATTCATCCCTTTGTGAGGGTTTTTGTGCATATGCTCTCCATTTTGTGTGTGTTCCTCCCAAGAAGCATGTGAGGTTCTTGGTGTTTTTGAGGATTGAGAGGGAGAGGATGGATTGAGAGTCTTGTAATCTTTCTTGTTCTAATGTTCACGTGTATCGGGACTCCTTTGTATCTTGTTTGTTTTGGAATGAAATTTCTTATTGCTCCTTTGGTCAAGCTGCTATTTGGAATGAATTTCTTCTGAGAAGGGCAGCATTCGAGCATCTTGATTCCTGTTTTCATTTCTTCTTTTCTTTGTCTTTTGATTCGGTCTGGGCAAGGAAAGTTTTGTGGTCTTAGTTTCTTTTGTCTCAAAGGTTGAGTGCTTGTTGAGGTATTAACTCACCTGACGGAAGGATGCTATAATCTCAAGAATTCAACTCTTGATCATAAGCTACTTGCTCAGCATTCGGTTGATCAATTTTCTGGTTTTTCTTCTCTGTTGCAGTAATCACTGTGCTTTATCTTTTTGGCAGCTGCTTCAACGTTTTTTGTTGTCTATGCCGACAGAACTCAGTCCTTGGCTCTCAGGTTCCTTCAGGACTGCCTGACTTCTTTATTTCTCTTTTTCAGTTCTTCTTTTTCAGCCTTTCCTTTTTCTTTCTTTCGGTTTGTCTTTCCGATGGCTTTGGGGCAATGAGTTCTAGTTTTGATGGCTGCTACTTCATCTCTTTTGTTGCTGCAGTCTCAGTTCTTGTTCGGCTGTTTTAATCTGCTCCCTCACTGAATTTCTGCCAAAATACTGCACTCGGTTTGGACTCCCTCTGGACTGCACTCTTCTAGTCTCTAGCTGATTTCTTTTGAAGTGTTCATTTTTCTTTTCTTTCTGCTCTTTTGCTTTTCGGCCAGCAGAAAATCAGTTTTGCTTTGTGTGTGATCGGCAGCAATGTTGCTCCAGCGTGAGTGCTTTTCTTTTTCCTTCTTTTGCTGATTTTAACGATTTTGCATGCAGATCAAACGGCAATATTTTCAGCTGAAATTTTTACTGATTACTCTCTGATTTACGCTGAATTTTTTAGTATTGCGTGTGTTTCGTTTTTTAGTAGAATTAATTTTCCGAATTCTCATGGGCGATTTTAAAAGAGAACGACATTCACCCCCCTCTGTCGCCATTTCGATCATACAATTGGTATCAGAGCCGGTTAGCACTTCTTGATAGATCTTTAACCGGTCTCAAGAGCCATGGCGACGGACAAGTATTCCACCAAGCCTCCGGTCTTTGACGGCCTGGATTACCCTTCCGAAGAGCCGAATGAAACATACATCCGAGCTCACGGTATGCCATCCGCGGAAGGTGAAGGTTCGCTTTGTTGTTCCCGCCGATGAGAACATCAATGCCGGAATATGGTGATGTTGAGGCAAACGCAAGGGCAAGGAACATCATCATTCGTGGATTGAGCGAGCGAGTTTGATCGCATCTTCACCGTCGCTCGCCTTCGATATTTGGACGACCCTCGATGCTTACCATGAGGGCACCACCCAAATAAAGACGGTGCGGCAGGGACTAGTTCAAGCGCCGAATACAAAGAAATTCGAGATGCTTGTCAAGCGAGTCCCTTGATGAGTGCTTTTCGCTTTCACAAGATTTTGAGCAACCTCCGAGCCGCCGGTCTCACATACTCCGACTCGGATAACGCTCGACAAATGCTTTCTGCACTCGATCTTCGGGTTTAGGAGATGAAGGTGACTACTATCAAGGATACCACGGACCTCTCGACCCTGACTATTGATGCCCTTTACTCGCGCCTCAAGACTCACGAGATTGCATAGTCTCTCGTCGGTCGAAGTCACAATCGATGGCATTAGTCACCGATCCCACTTCGGATCTTCTTCATCGAGCCGATATGTGGATTCTCCTTGATGCTCTCGTGACATAACCGATGATCGCTAGAGCACCTTCTTGGACGAATGCTAGCCCTCCTAGCGCAGATTTTCTTATGCCTACAAGAGGAGGAGGGATGGTAAAGAGGAGGTCCCGTGATTTGCTTCGAGTGTGGTGGCCCCAACCACATCCGAGCAAACTGCCCCAAGCTGGGGAAGGGCAAAACTAACTTCGGCGGTTTCGACAAGAACGACTACATTAACAAGAACCGCAACACGAAGCCCTCAGCACCTGTTCAAGGCAAGAAGAAGTTCAGCGACTTTGGGAAGGCCAAAAGCTTTTCCGCGCGTCCTCTGCGCTCGACGACCTCGACCTCGCCGAGGTGGAGGGATGGAGCGACGACGACAGACGGGTGACCAAGACCCCAAAGGCGGCGACGACTTCTCCCAAGATGTGCTTCATGGCCTCGAGGGCTAACCGAGCGACATCGAGCTCTCTCCGACTCAAGACGAGGTTCGCGGGCGAGGGAAGGAAAGGTTTGGCTTGTAGACTCGGGTGTTCACGACATATGACCGGAGATTCCCGCTGGTTTTCTTCCTTGCCGTGCTCCGGTGATGAGATGATCACCTTCGGAGATGCTTCATCTAGGCGCGTCATCGCCAAAGGTACTTGGCGTTAATGATTCATTTATTTTGAAAGATGTTGCTTTGGTTAGTAAGTGCAAAGACAATTTGCTTTCGGTCTCTCGACCACCGATGACGATTTCGAGGTGAGCTTTAAGAAGAACAACGCAAAATTCTTTATTCTTCTGTAGTCCGGTTTATGGGATTTCTTGTTTTGGGAGGATCTTTCGTGCTAATTTTTCTGAGTCTTCTGCGATCCTCTCCGTTGTTTGCTTGCTTCTGAGTCCCGCGACCTTTCCTTCTGGCATAGGAGACTTGGTCATATTGGATTTGATCATTTGACCCGAGTTAGCGGCCACAACCTCATTCGTGGTCTGCTGAAACTCAAGATGGTCAAAGATCTTGTTTGCGCTCCATACCGCACGACAAGATGGTTGCCGCTTCTCATCCTCCCACACAGCTTATTATGACCGATGCACTGAGACACCGCTCCACATGGACACGGTTGGACCAAATCGAGTGCGATCATGTCGGGACCCGAGCAACAACTCCGAACCCTCTCGTGTTAATCGCACTATCCTGTGAAAGCTTAGTGCACACAAAGAACAAAGACATTTATCTTGCATAATGACAAATTTTATTTAACTAAATATGAGCCTGATGGCCAAAGTTTTACAACAGCAGCGGAAGATAACAGCGGAAGAAAACACAAAGCAGTGGCACCCATCCAGCCTTCCCACAAGGCGAATGACTGTAAGACGTGGCCTATTCGCAATCCTCACCAAGTCATCAAGGCTTCCTCTGAAAGAGTTAGATATAGCCACATGAGTACAAACGTACTCCACAAGTTACACCAGCAGTTTTAACAGAGTGGATGCATGCATATGGATATCAAAGGAAGGCATATATGGTTGGTTTGCATAAAAGACAGCATTGAAGTAAATATCATAAAGTAAGTGCGAAAGCTGAATTTGATACAATAAGTAAAACAATATTGTAATCAACATAAGTAACGTTAGTGCAGGCTCCAACCAAACACTAACCTATTCACGGGCATCCCACCCGGACCAACTTTTCCCAAAAATCAAACTCGTATGGATTCCATCCATCCATACGGTTTTCCAAAATTTTCTCATGGATTCCATCCATCCATAAGGTTTTCATAAAGCGTTTTCAAAATCAAAATCTAATCCGTGAAAAACTTTACTCAGTTTGCCCATGACCGTGGGCACGGCTATCCATGATAGGTTATACACTCTGCAGAGGTTGTACAACTTTACCCACAAGATATGATAATCTCATATTGTCGGTCACTACACGCTTCCTTAGGCGTGTGACTGAGAAAATCATAACAAATCATAATAGTTTAAGCATGACTAAGCATTTGTACCAAATTTCTAGTTAATACTAATGTACTAACTAGGTTTTAACTATGGTTGACAAGGTATATTTGCAAGAAATATCAAATTTGGCTATCCAAAGGAGTTTGGGTATAACTACAGTTCAAACTGAATTTAAATTAGACATTGATTAAAAGTAAGCATGCATATTCATTTAAAAACAATATAAATAATTTTAAATATTGGGTTCAACATGATCAAAGGTGTAACTTGCCTTGATTGAAGTCCGGGTTTGGATCGCAGAAGTCGCTCTCTCCGAGATCGCCGAAATCTAAACACAAAGAATCAAAGAAAATAAAATTCAAACAAAATTCAAATAAAATTCAAAAATTGAAAATAAGTACATATTTGAATAGTTTAGGATTTTATAAGAATTTAGAAATTTGAACGGCTCAAATCGGAGTTAAAACGAACAAGTTATGGCTTCCGGAAAATTTAAAAGAGAGAAAAAGAAAAAGGCTGATTTTCGAGAATTATTTTTATACTGAAAATGCTGAATTATGACGTCAGCAGGTAATTGATTTTTGGCCGAATTATTTTTATAAAGGAAAAGGGAATGATGACGTCATGATGACGTCAGCAGATTTTTGAATTTCACGGGCGGGAAAAAGAGTGGCTGACAGGTGGGACCGGGTCCACCGTGGACCAAGTCCATGCACCGGCGCCCGGTGACGTGGCACGCGTGTACGTGTTGGCCGGCGCTGCCGCCGCAAGCATCCACGCCGGCCGGGCGGCGCGACGTGGCCGACGTGGCGCAAGACGGAAGCACGGCCGGCGAGCTCACGGAGCTCGAGAGCACGGCCGGCCCATGAGGGGCGGCGGGTGGAGAAGGAGGCGGGGAACTCGGTCGACCGACGGCGGGGCTTGGGGTGGCTTGAGGCGGCATGGAGGAGAGAAGGTGGCCATGGCGGCATGGTGGCGGGGCTCCGTGGCGAGGAGCTCAGCCGAGGAGGAGGAGAGCGGCGGAGGAGGCGGTCAAGATGTGCTTGGTGGGGTTTTATAGGGGAGGCGGTTGGGCTTGCCGGAGTTTGCGGGGGTGAACCTGCCACAGTGAAAACGCGAACCGATTTGGCGCCATTAATGGCCGGTGAGGTGCGGCGTTGGGCGAGGGAGCCAAGGCAACGGTCAACGGGAAGAGGAGGCGTCGGCACGAAGCTCGGGGTGAGCTTTAATGGTGGCTTCGGTTTGGAGGAGAGAGAGGGAGGGAGGAAGAAGATGAAGTGAGGAAGAAGATGAATATGACATGTGGGCCCCATTTGTAAGAGAAAGAGAGAGGTGAAGGGGCATCGGCCGCTTAGATGCTTGACACGTGTCCAAGGGTGGATCACGGCCATCCGGTGCGTTAAGTGAGGGTGGATGGATAGGATTAAATCAAAAAATCCGGATTTAACCAGATCGAGACACGTGTCAACACGAGGGGATTTTGGATTTAAAATCGGATTTCGATTTTCAGAAAATAGAAGGAGACTTTAAAAATACTTAAAAATAACAAATAATATTTTAAAATTCCAGAAAATTTACAGAAAATTCCTGGAGATATGTTACAATTAGGAAAAATATTTTTAATTCATTTTGACCTTTCTAAAATTATAAAATATCTTTTAAATAGCAATAAATATTTTTAAATTCCATATAATTCCCAAAAATTCTATAAAATATTTTTAGACTTTCTAAAAATATTTCCAACTCAAATTTGCTCTTTTAATTTTTACAAAAATACCCTTTGGCTTTAAAAGCTGATTTTAAAATCTCAGAAATTAATATTAAATTTTGGGAAGCTTGGAAAAGGCTAAATAAAATCTTTTTAGCTTTAAGAAAATATTTAAAATATATTTTCTTGCTTTTAGGCTTTGAAAAAAAATTCAGATAACTCCAAATAAATCCAGAAAATTACAGAAATTCCAAATAAAAGCCAAATGCTTTTAAATACTTAATTTGAAATAATTTCTTTACAAAATTTTTAGTAATACCTTTTTGTTTGACAATGGTTTTAATGTTTTTAGTCAAATTACTTTTTAACGAAAACCTTTTTGAAAAGGGCTAAAAACGAGCAAACACAAACTTTCAAATTCAGGCAACTAAAGAACACTTATTTTTATTTTAAATTGAATTAATTTTAATTATTATTTTTTTCTGAAATTTTGAAAATAACAACGGGGTTGTTACAAACTACCCCCCTTAAAAGAATCTCGTCCCCGAGATTCGCACGGGCTAGCAAAGAAATAGGTTTGGTTCTTACTCTGTTTGGCTTGAGCTGAGATCTGGTTCAGGCGTCCTTTTTGCGGTATTCTTCTTGCTGTTCGGAGGGTGTTGGCAGTCGAGGTTCCCGATGTACCATTCTTCACTGCCTGCTGCTTCTTAGGACAATTGTTGGCGTAGTGTCCTGCTTTCATGGCGCTTGAAACAAGTTACTCATACCGGAGTTCGGTCCTTGGTGGAAAGCCACCATCGAGTTTTTGTCTTTAGTGTTGGTGGAGACGTCACCGGTACTAGCTTTTATGCTACTGGTGATGGTTGGAATCTGTTGGCTTGCGGCAGGGTTCTTCTGACTTTGGAAAAGTTTCCAGAGTGCATATGCTGAGAAGACATTCTTCTCTTTCGATTTTCGATCTCCACATTCTTACTCTCCTAGAGAATGGCCTTGTCGACTAACCGATGAAAATCGCATAGTCACCGGATATCAACCGACGGAGATATCGCTTCAAACCTTCCAAAAATCTTTCTTGCTTGTCTTCATCATTGGCTACGTCTTCGGTGCATAGCGAGATAGTCGATTAAACTTTGTAGATATTCATTCACCGCATGACGGCTTCCTTGGCGTAGGGCTCAGACTCTTTCTTCTTCAAGATCTTGGTACCGTAGGGATGTGAGCTTTAAATCTCGCATCTAACTCATCCTGTAATAGCTTGAGGATTGGCATGAGAGTCGGTTAGGTATCCCACCATTCGATCGTGGTCCATTCAACCGATGGTGGCAAATGTGACTCTTTCACGGTCGGCGCGACCGCAGATGTCCAAATCTTTTCGATTCTGCTGAGCCAATCGCTCAAGGCCCATTGGTTCTCGAGCTGGAGAAAGTCTGGAGGCCTTATCCTTAGGAATTCGATAACTGCTCGGGAGCTTGAGTGGTGGTCGATGCAATTGCCGAGTGAGTTGTTGATGGCTTGAGCTAGGAGCCGAATCAGCTGAGTCTGATGTGCCATTAATTGAGCCTAGTCAGTCCGACTTCCAAGGAGGCGAGGGATTGGAGCGATCGACTTCCTTGTGCTTCTGCGTTAGCATTGGGGTTCTTGACAATCGCATTCCTTCTTGTGTTCACCATCCGTTGGAATTTAGATGAGAGGAGTCTTAAGACAAAGGAGGGAAAAGGGTTGTTTGCACAACCCAACAAAATACCAATCTTTAGCAAAACCTTTATTAATAATAATAGTTACTACCGTCGACAAAGAGGAACCGACTCATAACTTCGCCTACTTTCTAGCTTATCCTAAAGGGGTAAGGGTTGTCTTGGAGTGATCCTTCTGGTCGACGGCACGGCGCGATCCTTCGATGCGAAGATTGAAAAGGTGGCGAGACGAAGAACCGCCGAGCGGCTTCTTGCTTGGCTCTCGAAAGAGTATCCATTTCCCTTGCTGAGGCGCAGACTTCCATATCCTGCTCGCTTGGTGAGTAGCAAGGTGAAGCGATGTCCCAATATCGATCTCCATGTCGGTCTACTTGGTGTACGAAGATAATTCGTCGTTGGAAACCCAAACCACGGAGTATGATCAAGGCCTACACCCCATCCATCATTTGGTGCATAGTCCATCTACAATTATTTGAATAAGAGGAGAGTTAGAAACTTTGTGATGACATAGGATGAGAAAGAATTGAGGCATAAGATGAGTAAAGACTGAGAGGTAAGAATAAGCACAACTTTTGAAATTACTTTTATTTAAAATAAATCCCTAAGGTCCAACCATTCTATTCTATCTTCGGTCATGTCCTAGAGTCATTAATGCTCTGATACCATCTCTGTCGGGACCCGGAGCAACAACTCCGAACCCCTCTGTGTTAATCGCACTATCCTGTGAAAGCTTAGTGCACAACAGAACAAAGACATTTATCTTGCATAATGACAAATTTTATTTAACTAAATATGAGCCCGATGGCCAAAGTTTTACAACAACAATGGAAGATAACAATGAAGAAAACACAAAGTAGGGCGTACCATCCAGCCTTCCCACAAGGCGAATGACTGTAAGACATGGCCTATTCGCAATCCTCACCGAAGTCGTCGAAGGCTTCCTCTGAAAGAGTTAGATATAGCCACATGAGTACAAACGTACTCCACAAGTTACACCAGCAGTTTTAACAGAGTGGATGCATGCATATGGATATCAAAGGAAGGCATATATGGTTGGTTTGCATAAAAGACATCATTGAAGTAAATATCATAAAGTAAGTCGAAAGTGAATTTGATACAATAAGTAAAACAATATTGTAATCAACATAAGTAACGTTAGTGCGAGCTCCAACCAAACACTAACGTATTCACGGGCATCCCACCCGGACCAACTTTTCCCAAAAATCAAACTCGTATGGATTCCATCCATCCATACGGTTTTCCAAAATTTTCTCATGGATTCCATCCATCCATAAGGTTTTCATAAAGCGTTTCCAAAATCAAAATCTAATCCGTGAAAAACTTTACTCAGCTTGCCCATGACCGTGGGCACGGCTATCCGAGATAGGTTATACACTCTGCAGAGGTTGTACAGACTTTACCCACAAGATATGATAATCTCATATTGTCGGTCACTACACGCTTCCTTAGGCGTGCGGATCGAGAAAATCATAATAAAGCCTTTACAATGATCCATTGCCAACATAATCACGCCGCCACTAAGGTTTCACCACAAGATGAATCCACATCTTGGAGCCCCTCTTGTGCCATGTGAGACTTCTCACAGACTACACCGCCCACATTCAAATATAGCGAGATGTTGGGACCCCAGACACCAAATCCGACCCTCTCGTGTTTACAAAGACTAGTCCCGCATCAAAGCTAGTGCACAGTTAAACAATGATGATTACATTGCCAAAGACGAATATTACAATATTATAGAGAGTACTGACCAATGGTCTTACAACACAAACGAGGTTTCTAAACCTCACAAATAAACACAAACACAACGAAAGAAAATTAATCATTGATAAAATCCCATCAATACGCCACAGGCAATTGACTGGGGAGCGCGACCTAAACGTCTGGAAATCCTTCATCAAATCCACCCGCAGAGTAGTTGTAGTCTCCTTCTTGAGTTTCATACTCCTCTGAGATATATTTTAGGTGTAGCATATGAGTACATAAAGTACTCCGCAAGTCTTGGGAAAATGCAATAGATGCAAGGTTTAACAAAGAGGGCTATAAGGCTCTTTTGCACAAAGCGACCTTTTATTTCCAATACCAATAACTTATTTTAGAAGGCGACATATTAACTGAAGTATTTACTCTAACTAAAATCATTAAGCATTTTTAATCATAAAGATTCTACCACCAAGTTTGATTCTACGGGTTCCAACCACCCACACTGGTTCCAACCACCAGGACAAATTCCCCGAGAGTTCCATCCACTCTCGGATTCCCAAAACTTTATTTTAAACCAAAAATAAAGATCTACCATGTGAAAGCATTCCTTGCCCGCCTTGACCGTGGGCACGGCTATTCGAATAGTTTTACACACTGCAGAGGTTGTACACTTTACCCACAAGAGATAAGTTACCTTATTAGTCAACACGCTTCCTTTGGCATGAGACTCAGATAATTCATCACAAAAGCCTTTACCTTACTCTAGTCTAGCTAGACACCACCACGAGGTTTCACCGGAGGGTTAAATCCACCACGCCCGAAGCCCCTCTTGCGCCATATGAGTACAAGAACCTCGTCCCTCACCGTGAATAACCAAGAACCGGTATCCACTTTCCATCGGTGGTACCTAAACTAGTCTATTATAAGTTAATCGCCTAGGTCGCACCCATATAGACATGTGGTCGCATTTAGTGCTCGATCGACAAACACAAGCATCGGTCCTTAATTGACTAGGGCGGAACATACACTTTTCAAGATCTCGCTAACCGCACCAATCCAAACCAACCATCCGCCTCGGTCTAAAACAATTTTACAATTTAATTCATTTCACATGAACAGAGGCAACATCATTTGCCATTCGATTCGAATAAAAGTCTAGTTCATTGAAATATAGTTCCCAATCCAAAGTTACTAAAATTATATAGCTTGTCTAAGCATCTTACTACCGATACAACAATTATCAAAGATTCATAATAATCTCAATAATGAGACAAGGGAATTCCTAGGGTGTCAAAAGTACATGGTTGTCAAAGTCAAATGAGGGCATAACAATTCTTCGGTTTAGCTATTACCTCTACAACAGAAACTATCATTTTATGTAACATAGCAATGCATTAATTTTAAAATAATTGAAAAATATTTCACAAACATAGGTTCAAAGATGATCAAAGGAGACTTGCCTTCGTGGGTGAATTCTTGATTCTCTTGTTGCGGTTCCGACTTCGACCATTGGATTCTACGCAAAACAAGAACACAAAGGACAAATAAATACAAATAAAAGTACAGATATTATAATAATATTACTGGAATAAAGTTTATAATTTTAGAGGAATTTAGGAAGAAGTTCCAACTGATTCGGAGTTTAAACGAGAGAGAAAGGATATTTGACAGAAATTGTTAGTTTGGAATTTTTGATGAATTTAGAAATTTGAATGGGTCAAATTGGAGTTAAAATGTGAAAGTTATGGCCTTAAAGTTTGAAATCGAGAAAATGAATAAACTGGATTTTTAGAATTATTTTCTAAAGAAAATCGAATTATTACATCACCGACGTCGACCCTAGGGAGGACCGACCGACGGTGGGCGGGTCTATGGACCGGGTCCACGGACCGCCGGAGGCCGAGGTGGCACGCGTGGTAATGGCCGACGCCGCGGCCACAACAATGGTGGTGCGGGCGTGGCGCCATGTGGCGGCCACGCCAAGACGGGTGGCCGGCCGATGAAGGCGGCGGCGACGCACGGCGACCGGCGGCGAGGGGCGGAGAAGGAAGGGGAGTAGGGGAACCCATTTCACCTTGGCGCGGGGGTCCGGTGACGAGCGAGGCGGCCGGCGACGAGAGAGGCTACACGGCTCGGGTGCTCCGGCGGCGACGCCCGGCGGCCGGAGAGGCGGCCGGGCGAGGAGGTTCATGGCGATGGGGGGAAGCCGAGGAGGTGGCGGCGAGTGGCACGGCCCGAGGTCACGGCGATTGCTCGCCGGAGGTGTTGGCGGCGGCGGCAAGGCTCACTCTGGGGGCGCTAGGCGGCGAGAGGGAGAATGAGGCGGTGGGAGGTGGAGTGAGCACGGGGTGCTCGGGAGGGTTTAAATAGGGCGAGGGAGGGTATTGGCTATCCCTCACGGAGTGGGGAGGTGGCGGTTGGGGAGAGAGAGGAGGGGGAGGGGCGTGGGGAGAGGGGAAGGGCGGCTGGGAGGGCGGCGCACTGGGGAGAGGAGTGAGGAGAGGGAAGGTGGGGGCCGAGGAGACCGGAGGCGGTTCGGGCGGTTTGGGCGGAGGAGGCGGCGAGGAGGGGCCCCGAGGTCGGGGATGACAAAGGGCCGGGAGGCGCCGGGAGGGCGCCGTGAGGCGGGCGTGGCTCAATCCGAGTCGGATCCACGTGTCGGCCGCAGGAAGGGGTAGGCGGATGGAGCGGCGACGTGATCGGATCTTGACCGCCCACGTGGCGGCCGGAGAGAGAAGGAGCGAAAATAAAATTTTGTTTTAGACTTTGATTTTCAGAAAATACCAGGAAATTCATTAAGCCTCAGAAAAATACAAAATAAACTTCTAAAATTCTAGAAAAATTTACAGAAGCTTTTGGGAATATTTTGGACTTATATAAAATATTTCCAACTTATTTTGGTAATATATTTTCATATTAAATTTTCTTTTTAATTCTAGAAATTGATTTTAAAATCTGGAAAAACTCAGGAAAATTCAAATAAGATCCAAATATTTTAAAATAATTAATTTGAATTTAAATTTTCAAAATTTGCAAAAATTTGGGATGTTACAAACCTACCCCCCTTAGGATGAATCTCGACCCGAGATTCGGATGGATTGGGAAAAGATCGAAACTCGATCTCAAATCTTCTTCACGCCCCAAAGTTGCTTCGCACTCGTAATGATTACTCCATTGTACTTTACAGAATTTGATGCTCTTGCTTCTGGTTCGACGTTCTGCTTCATCCAAAATTTTGACTGGATACTCTGGATATGTTAGGTCCTCCTTTAAAGTCACTTCTTCTAAAGGCATTTGTTCTTCTTGCACTCTGAGACACTTTCTTAACTGAGACACATGAAAGACGTCGTGCACATTCGACAACTGAGGTGGGAGCTTTAACTGGTAAGCAACTTCTCCCCTTTTGGCTAGAACAGGGAATGGTCCAATAAATCTTGAGCAAGTTTCCCAAGAACAATCGAAACGACGCAAACCCTTGAGAGGTGAAACTTTCAAATACACATGATCTCCGTGTATAAATTCTAAAGCTCTTCGACGATTGTCTCGTAGCTTTTCCGTCCTTGTTTGTGCCGTTTTAACTGCCTTGAACCGCATTTAACTTGCTCTTCTCGCTTGCTTCAACACATCAAGTCCAAATACTTGTCCTTCTCCTGCTTTCTTTCCAATACAATGGTGTTCTCGCATTTTCGCCGACATGAGTTCAAACGGAGACATTTGCAAGCTAGATTGATAGTCATTATTATAGGAGAATTCGATATGGTAAACTTTGATCCCAACTAGCTTTATTTGCCAAAGCACAAGCTCTCAAAGATGTCTTCCAATATTTGATTTACTCTTTCTGCTTGACCATCACCATGGATGATATGTCAGATCAAGTTTAAGTTTGTACCCAAAATCTCATGTAGTCTCGCCAAAATCTTGATGTGAATTGTGATCCTCGATCCGACACAATCCTCTTTGGGACTCCATGTAAACAAACTATTTTTGACATGTATAAATCATGAGTTTATCTCCGAGTAAGTGGTCTTCACCGGTATAAAGTGTGCAACTTTGTTAGTCGGTCCACAATAACCCAAATTGAGTCATAACCCGACTTGGTTCTTGGCAACTCTGTTATGAAGTCCATGCCAATCTCTTCCCATTTTCATTCGTGTATCTCAAAGGTTGCAACAAGCCAATGTGTCTCTCGATGTTCCGCTTTGACTCACTGCACACATCACACAAGGCTACATATTCAAGAATTTCTCTTTTCATACTTGACCACTAGTATCTTTCTTTGAGATCTTGATACATTTTGTGCTTCCGGTGAATTGAGTATCCGCACTCATGAGCTTCCTTCAGATTAGCTCTTTATTTCTATCTTTTCTGCACAAGAATTCTTTTTCCAAACCAAAGGATACCTTCTTCATCTTCCGAAAAATTTGGTGCTTTACCCTTTTCATATTTTCTTTGATTTCTTTGACATAACTATCTTCTTTTGGGCTTCCTTTATCCGGTTCTCCAAAATTGGTTGAATCTCCAAAGTAGCTAGGAATCCTTCCTCCACTACTTTTATATTGAGTCAAATTCTTCATGAAGTGTAGGTTGACCGCCTTTGATCATCGATTATTGCAATAGCTTTTTCGCTCAAGGCATCGCCTACTACATTTGCTTTTCCCGGATGGTAATGAATTCCCACATCATAATCCTTTATTAACTCCAACCATCTTCTCTGCTCTCGATTGAGGTCGTTGAGTGAAAATATACTTCAAACTCTTGTGATCCGTATAAATTTCACAACGTTGTCGATTAAATAGTGCCTCCAGTTTTTAGAGCATGCACAACAAAGCCAGCCTAGCTCTAAATCATGGGTTGGGTAGTTCGCTCATGGCGCAATTGTCTCAAGCATAAGCTACCACCCTTCCTTCTTGCATCGAACACGCCCGCACCTTGTCCGGATGCATCGCAAAATACTTCAAAATCCTTCCCGATATCCGGAAGGGTCAATACCGTGCGTGGTTAACCTCTTCTTCACTCTTGGAAACCGCTTCACATGATTTACTCCATTCAAACTTCTTTTCTTTCTTTAGTAATTGGGTGAGAGGTTTGGCTAGCTTGGAGAATCCTTCTATGAAGCGACGGTAATAACCAGCCAATCCCAGAAAACTTCTGATCTCGCCATCGACTTGGGTTGTGTCCAATTGAGCACATCCGTCACCTTCTCGGATCTTCATGACACCCCTCCCGCTGAAATAACATGACCCAAGAAATCTACTTTCTTTAACCGAACTCACACTTGCTGAACTTGGCATACAGCTGGTGTTCTCTGAGTTTTTCCAATACTATCCTCAGATGTTGGGCATGTTCTTCTTCATTTCGAGAATAAATTAGAATGTTGTCAATGAACACGACGACAAACTTATCCAAATATTCCATAAACACCTTATTCATCAGATTCATAAAATACGCAGGAGCATTGGTCAGGCCAAAGGACATTACTGTAAACTCGTATAACCCATAACGAGTAGCAAATGCTGTCTTTGGTACATCCTCCGGTCTAATCTTCATTTGATGATAACTCGATCAAGATCAATCTTGAAAAGACACATGATCCTTTTAATCGGTCAAATAAGTCATCTATCCTGGGTAGAGGGTACTTGTTCTTGATTGTTGCATCATTCAATGCTTTGTAATCCACACACATACGTAGACTGCCATCCTTTTTCTTCACTAGAAGTACTAGTGCTCCCCATGGTGAAGAACTTGGTCTGACAAATCCTTTCTCTTGTAGTTCTTGGATCTGCTTCTTGACTTCTGCTAGATCATTGGCGCACATCCCAGAAGGTCTCTTGAAATTAAATGCTCCGGTACCGATTAATAACAAATTCAACTTCTATCCGGTGGCATTCCCAGAAATCTTCGTGAAATACATCCGGATAATCTTTTACTATAGGTACTTTTTCCTTAGTTATTCCTTCAAGTCGCTCAACTCACATCCATTCCTTGAGGATAAACTCGGCTTGCACTCTATTTGGATTCCTTCAGAGTTGGTAAGAGTAATAGTACGGTTGGCACAATCTATCTGTCATTTATGCTTGGTTAACCAATCCATTCCAAGTATCACATCTAGACTATTGGAGTCTATTAATATAAGATCCGCTAGGAACTTAACTCCATTTATATCTACTTGCTGCTCTAGGCGCACAGTATTAGTCCTCATTTACCTTCCCGGTGATTGGACTAGCATATTATTCTTTAACAATTGAGCATCTAAATTGTTTCTTTCAGCAAACTTTGAAATAAACGAATGCGAAGCTCTAGAATCAAATAATACCGAGGTGTACTAAGTTGACAAGGAACTTACCGTAACTACCTCCGTGCTTCCCGAGTCGCTCACAGAACATGGTTGACATGTCCCCTGCTTATCACTTGTGGAGTCCTTGTCGCTATGGTGTTCCACGGACTTGTCCTCGCCGGTGGGGCTCGTCCGGAGTAGTCCCTGTGTTGAAGCGGACAGAGTCACCGCTGGCGTTTCATGACAATTGTTGGCGAATGCCCCATGTTCTGCAGCTGAAGCACTAAATTCCTGTTGCGCCTTGTTTTGTTGGGGTTGACCTCCATTGATTGGTCGTGGAGCCTGAGGTATTGGACGAGGTCCACTGATTGGTGTCCTTGGCACACTCGGCATAGAAGGCATGAAAAGTGTGGTCGATTTGGACGGTGGCGAGTGTTATTGGCACCCTCAGTGCTCGGAATTTCTCTTCGGACTTCATGTAACTGGCATTGGGCATCTTCTTGGATGATAGCTTTGTTCACCATGTGCCGGAAAGTTGGATAATCATTAGACACTAACCGCACCTTGAGATTGGGATCCGCCTTGCATGAATCTCTAAATTTTTGCTGCATCAGTTGCAACATCCTCTGAAGCATATCTGGCTAGTTGGGTCAATTTGTTCAGATACTCAGTCACGCTGAGGTTTCCTTATTGCAACTTATAGAATTCCATCCTTTTCATTTCCATGATTCCAGTAGGTATGTGTGCAGTACGGAATGCTTCTTCAAACTCACCAAGTAATATCTTGTGCATTCGTGAGCAAGACAATAATTCTCCCACCGCTAGTCGCAATTCCTTTCACCGTGAGCGATACAACACTTTTTCATTTCCATTGCATTGTGCCAAATTCAGCTTCCTTTCAACGTCCTTGATCCACTGTCGCCCATCGGGTCCATCGACCCACTAAAAGTTGGGGGACGAATTCTCATAAACTCCCCCAGCTTGGATTGTGGTGCTTGATTGGGTGCCTACGGAATTTGCTGGACTTGGTTTTGGGCTAAGGCTTGGAGTAACTGTAACTACATGGCCATCATCTGTTCCATGTTAGGAGCTTGAACTGGCGGGGGTGGAATTGGATTATTGCCTTCTGGCTGAGCATTGACATTCGGGTTGTGCAAGACTGCTCCTTGTGTTCACCATCTTCGTGGTAATCAAGTTAACAAAAGGAAAAAGGGAAGTAGCATAGGTAAGAGATTAGGGGAGACTAAACCACATCTCAAACAAACACAAGGAAAAACACGGACAACAATTTGAAAGGAAACTTGTCTTGAATTCAAATTAAATTTTTAAAGGAAATGGTTGTACCATTGTGTGCACAAGTGCTTGGTACAACCCATCCCACACACTAGAATAAAATACAAATCGCTCTAAGGAATTAAACATTAAATTGGGTGCTACTGTCTCGCAACTATTTGTCCTCCTCGAAGACAAGCTCCTCGGATCCTCCTCTCGATCCTCCTCTCGATCCTCCTCTTGGATACCCACGGACGCAGCTTACAACCACACTCGGGCGGTTGCAAGAGGCACGGTATGAAGATGGTCACCACCGCCGGAGGCAATAGACCGAGAGCAGAACGGAA
Organism: Bonia amplexicaulis; assembly: GCA_036346245.1. Classification (NCBI taxonomy): domain Eukaryota; kingdom Viridiplantae; phylum Streptophyta; class Magnoliopsida; order Poales; family Poaceae; genus Bonia; species Bonia amplexicaulis. Next base: position 12,427 of record JAYGGG010000421.1, on the reverse strand, counting down.
GGAGAGAGACCGTCTCTTGCTGGAGTCTCCGATGTCGATGTCGAGCAACGGACTAGGGCGCCGCACACTCTTGCGTGCTGTGAGTAGGGTACGGGGTCCTGTGCGCCGAGTCGGAGCTTGGTTGTTGGGGACGACGGCTGGTACTGGTGAAGATGGTGTGTAGTCAGCTGGAGATTGCTGTTCGGCTCGGGTCGCCCCTACCAAACTCGCCGCTCGGTTATGGATGAGCCGAGCACGGAGGGTGCCTGAGTGTCGATAGCTGGAAGTGAGTAGCATCCGAGTCGCCCAATCTCCTTCAAAGCGCCGGGCGAGGTGGTCGCCATCGCCGAGTGAGCCGAACTCGATGTGAAAGGCGGGATCGCCCACGATGATCTCGGCGGGCTGCGATGACTTTGTCCCGCCGAGTGGATGAAAAGAAACAGAGGGCGATCGCCGCAATCTCCCGTAATCGACATGCACCGCTTATGGCCTGATGAGCCGCATCCCGAGTGGCGTCCGAACGATCGGTCCGAGGATGATCAATGGGTATCTATGGATTCAATTCTTCCCGCATACAGAATACCTCCATTGTCCAAGAATCTCGATCCAATATCCGACTTTCCGCCTCTCAAGATAGGCGGTAAACGGAACTGTGTATCGCATAAGTTGGCGAAGAAGCTCAACAAATGCACCTCGGCCTCAAGATGGGAGATGTAGTCCCACTAATCATGGAGATAGAGCCGCCATCTACAAATTTGAAAAGATAGAGAAGTTTAGTAAACAATTTTGAGTAAGTGATTATAAATAGAACAGAGATAAAGAAGTATAGAAAATTTTCTAGAATATATATTTTAATAAATATAGGTCCTTAAGGTTTTTGCCATTCTAAACTAGGTCACGCCCCATACCAAATTGGCTCGATACCATCTCAAGGGACCCCGAATTACCAAACCGTCCCTCGTGTTTTACAAAGACTAGTCCCGCATCAAAGCTAGTGCACACGCTAAACAATGATGATTACATTGCCAAAGACGAATATTACAATATTATAGAGAGTATCGACCAAAGGTCTTACAACACAAACGAGGTTTCTAAACCTCACAAATAAACACAAACACAATGGAAGCAAATTAATCATTGATAAAATCCCATCAATACGCCACGTGCAATTGACTGGGAGCGACCTAAACGTCTGGAAATCCTTCATCAAATCCACCCGCAGAGTAGTTGTAGTCTCCTTCTTGAGTTTCATACTCCTCTGAGATATATTTTAGGTGTAGCATGTGAGTACATAAAGTACTCCGCAAGTCTTGGGAAAATGCAATAGATGCAAGGTTTAACAAAGAGGGTTATAAGGCTCTTTTGCACAAAGCGACCTTTTATTTCCAATACCAATAACTTATTTTAGAAGGCGACATATTAACTCAAGTATTTACCTAACTAAAATCATTAAGCATTTTTAATCATAAAGATTCTACCACCAAGTTTGATTCTACTGTTCCAACCACCCACACCGGTTCCAACCACCAGATGAAAATTCTCGAGAGTTCCATCCACTCTGGATTCCCAAAACTTTATTTTAAACCAAAATAAAGATCTACCATGTGAAAGCATTCCTTGCTCGCCTTGACCGTAAGGCACGGCTATTCAATAGTTTTACACTGCAGAGGTTGTACACTTTACCCACAAGAGATAAGTTACCTTATTAGTCAACACGCCTTTGGCATGAGACTCGATAATTCATCACAAAGCCTTTACCTTACTCTAGTCTAGCTAGACACCACCACGAGGTTTCACCGGAGGGTTAAATCCACCACCCGTAAGCCCCTTTGCGCCATATTAGTACAAGAACTCGTCCTCATCGTGAATAACCAAGAACCCCGGTATCCACTTTCCATCGGTGGTACCTAAACTAGTCTATTATAAGTTAATCGCCTAGGTCGCACTCCATATAGACATGTGGTCGCATTTGTAGTGCTCGATCGAACAAACACAAGCATCGGTCCTTAATTGACTAGGGCGGAACATACACTTTTCAAGATCTCGTGCTAACCGCACCAATCCAAACCAACCATCCGCCCTGGTCTAAAATAATTTTTACAATTTAATTCATTTCACATGAACAGAGGCAACACCATTTGCCATTCGATTCTGAATAAAAGTCTAGTTCATTGAAATATAGTTCCCAATCCAAAGTTACTAAAATTATATAGCTTGTCTAAGCATCTTACTACCGATACAACAATTATCAAAGATTCATAATAATCTCAATAATGAGACAAGGGAATTCCTAGGGTGTCAAAAGTACATGGTTGTCAAAGTCAAATGAGGGCATAACAATTCTTCTGCTTAGCTATTACCTCTACAATGTAAACTATCATTTTATGTAACATAGCAATGCATTAATTTTAAAATAATTGAAAATATTTCACAAACATAGGTTCCAAGATGATCAAAGGAGACTTGCCTTCGTGGGTGAATTCTTGATTCTCTTGTTGCGCGCGAACTCTTCGACCGTGATCGGATTCTACGCAAAACAAGAACACAAAGGACAAATAAATACAAATAAAAGTAGAGATATTATAATAATATTACTGGAATAAAGTTTATAATTTTAGAGGAATTTAGGAAGAAGTTCCAACTCGATTCTGAGTTTAAACGAGAGAGAAGGATATTTGAATTTAAAATTTAAATTTTAAAATATCAAATAAATTTCAAAAATTTAAAAGGATGACAGAAATTGTTAGTTTGGAATTTTGATGAATTTAGAAATTTGAATGAGTCAAATTGAGTTAAAATGTGAAAGTTATGGCCTCAAGTTTGAAATCGTAGAAAATGAATAAACCGATTTTTAGAATTATTTTCTAACGAAAATCGAATTATTGCACACTGACGTCAGCCCTAGGGAGGCCGAGGTGGCACGGTCAGGTCGGCCGACGCTGCAGCCACGGCTACCGAGGTGGCGCAAGGCATGCGCCATGTGGCGGCCACGCCCAAGACGGTGGCCGGGAAACGGCGGCGACACAAGACGCCATGACCGGCCATGAGGGGCTGAGAAGGAGAGGAGGTAGGGGAACCCATTTCACCTTGGCGGGGGTCCGGTGACGAGCTGAGGCTACCACGACGAGGAGGAGGCGGCACGGCCGGGTGTTCCCACATGACATTCCTATGGCCGGAGAGGCGGCCAAGGGCTGAGGAGGTTCAGCGCGACGGGAAGCCGAGGAGGTGGCGGCGAGCGGCACGGCCGAGGCGGCGGGCGATTGCTCACGGGAGGTGTTGGCGCATGGCCATGAAGGCTCACTGCAGGCGAGGAGGGCCTGACGCCTGGATGACAAAGTGCCCGGTGGCGCTGGGGGGGAGAGGCGCCGACGGTGGGGTCTGGCGCCAGAGAGGAGGCGCCATGAGGGATGGGCCTGGCCATGGACGTGGCTCAATCCGAAGTCGTCCACGTGTCTCACCGCAGGAAGGGTAGGCGGGATGGAGCGGCGACGTGATGGATCTTGGCCGTCCACGCATACCGGAGAGAAGGGAGCTAAAATAAATTTTGTTTTAGTCTTTGATTTTCTAAAATACCGTGAAATTCATTAAGCCTCGAAAAATACAAAATAAACTTCTAAAATTCAAGAAAAATTTACGTGCTTTTGGGAATATTTTGGACTTATATAAAATATTTCCAACTTATTTTGGTAATATATTTTCATATTAAATTTTCTTTTTAATTCTAGAAATTGATTTTAAAATCTGGAAAAACTCAGGAAAATTCAAATAAGATCCAAATATTTTAAAATAATTAATTTGAATTTAAATTTTCAAAATTTGCAAAAAATTTGGGATGTTACACGAGATCATGTTGGAACTTCACAAATTAGTTGGCTAGGTCCGTCCCATACCGGACTTGTGGTAGTACGAAAAGGGTTTTGCAATAGTAGCTCACAGACCGGTCCTTTATTGACGTAGGCACTAACCACAAACCCCTTGTGCCGGGCAATCAACATTTCGTCACCAAACGACAATGCATGCCAACAAGCACCCACCACTCTAACCATTTGCCTAAGTCTAAACCAAGTTTTACTTTGTTTGAAATAAGTTTGTAAACCTTCGATTTTCCAAAGTCAAGAGATCAAGAAAAGAGTTTATCATTTTATGTGAAGAAAGTTCCCAAATCATAATAGTTTAAGCATGACTAAGCATTTGTACCAAATTTCTAGTTAATACTAATGTACTAACTAGGTTTTAACTATGGTTGACAAGGTATATTTGCAAGAAATATCAAATTTGGTCGTCCAAAGGAGTTTGGGTATAATCATAGCTCAAACCTAATTTAAATTAGACATTGATTAAAAGTAAGCATGCATATTCATTTAAAAACAATATAAATAATTTTAAATATTGGGTTCAACATGATCAAAGGTGTAACTTGCCTTGATTGAAGTCCGGTTTGATCGCAGGTCGCCTCTCCGAGATCGCCAAATCTAAACACAAAGAATCAAACAAATAAAATTCAAACAAAATTCAAATAAAATTCAAAATTGAAAATAAGTACATATTTGAATAGTTTAGGATTTTAGAAGAATTTAGAAATTTGAACTGCTCAAATCGAGTTAAAACGACATGTTATGGCTTCCTAAAATTTAAAAGAGAGAAAAGAAAAGGCTGATTTTCGAGAATTATTTTATACTGAAAATGCTGAATTATGACGTCAGCAGGTAATTGATTTTTGGCCGAATTATTTTTCTAAAGGAAAAGGGAATTATGACGTCATGATGACGTCAGCAGATTTTTGAATTTCACCAAGGAAAAAGAGTGGTCGACAGTGGGACCGGGTCCACCGTGGACCAAGTCCATGCACCGGCCGCCGGGTGACGTGGCACACGTACACGTGGCGCCATGCGGCGCGACACGCCAGATCCACGCCACGAGCGGCCGGTGACGGGTGGCCGACGTGGCGGCAAGACGGAAGCACCACGGCAGCTCGCCGAGTCGGAGCTCGCTCGCGACCGGCGGCGGCGCGCGGTCGAGAAGCGGGAACCGGTCTCACCGACTGCGGGCTTGGGTGGCTTGAGGCGGCGGCATGAGGAGAGATGGTGAGGCACTAACCACAAACCACTTGTGCCGGGCAATCAACATTTCGTCACCAAACGACAATGTATGCCAACAAGCACCCACCACTCTAACCATTTGCCTAAGTCTAAACCAAGTTTTTACTTTGTTTGGAAATAAGTTTGTAAACCTTTCTGATTTTCCAAAGTCAAGAGATCAAGAAAAGAGTTTATCATTTTATGTGAAGAAAGTTCCCAAATCATAATAGTTTAAGCATGACTAAGCATTTGTACCAAATTTCTAGTTAATACTAACTAGGTTTTAACTATGGTTGACATGGTATATTTGCAAGAAATATCAAATTTGGCTGTCCAAAGGAGTTTGGGTATAACTACAGTTCAAACTGAATTTAAATTAGATATTGATTAAAAGTAAGCATGCATATTAATTTAAAAACAATATAAATAATTTTAAATATTGGGATCAACATGATCAAAGGTGTAACTTGCCTTGATTGAAGTCCGGGTTTGGATCGCAGAAGTCGCTCTCTCCGAGATCGCCGAAATCTAAACGCAAAGAATCAAACAAATAAAATTCAAATAAAATTCAAAAATTGAAAATAATTACATATTTGAATAGTTTAGGATTTTAGAAGAATTTAGAAATTTGAACGGCTCAAATCGGAGTTAAAACGAACAAGTTATGGCTTCCGGAAAATTTAAAAGAGAGAAAAAGAAAAAGGCTGATTTTCGAGAATTATTTTTATACTGAAAATGCTGAATTATGACGTCAGCAGGTAATTGATTTTTGGCCGAATTATTTTTATAAAGGAAAAGGGAATTATGACGTCATGATGACGTCAGTAGGTAATTGATTTTTGGCCGAATTATTTTTATAAAGGAAAAGGGAATTATTTAAAATATATTTTCTTGCTTTTAGGCTTTGAAACAAAATCCAGATAACTCCAAATAAATCCAAAAATTACAAAATTCCAAATAAAAGCCAAATGCTTTTAAATACTTAATTTGAAATAATTTCTTTACAAAATTTTACTAATACCTTTTTGTTTGACAATGGTTTTAATGTTTTTAGTCAAATTACTTTTTAACGAAAACCTTTTTGAAAAAGGCTAAAAACGGGCAAACACAAACTTTCAAATTCAGGCAACTAAAGAACACTTATTTTTATTTTAAATTGAATTAATTTTCATTATTTTTTTCTGAAATTTTGAAAATAACAACGGGGTTGTTACAAGTCAACAGGAGGGAAGTGGTACGTTCTTGTTGTGGTCGATGACTACTCCAGTACTCTTGGTGTTTTTCTTAGCCTCAAGAATGAGACGCTTTCTTTTCGAGGTCTTTTCAGAGGCTTTCGCTGAGCTTCCGTGCCTTATGAGCGATCCGCAGTGACAATGGCACGGAGTTCAAGAATTCCTACTTTGAGAGTTTCTGATTGAGACAGTGTAGAGCACCGCCTCTCTTCTCCGCACGTCCCACGCAGTAATGGCGCCGTGGAGAGGAAGAACTGCACTTGGTCGAGATGGCTGTGACAATGCTCGATGAATACTCTACACCATGGAAGTTTTGGGCTGAGGCTATAGCCACCGCGTGCCATGTTTCAAACAGAGTTTTTCTTAGGGCACACTTGCACCGCACCTCTTACGAGTTGAGATATGGGCGAAAGCCCGTGTTTCTCATTTTGTGTGTTTGGTTGCAAGTGCTTTACTCAAGTCCGGGAACCTAGACAAGTTCGAGTCACGCTCTTGTGATGGACTCTTTCTAGGCTACTCGACTTCTTCATGCTTATAGGGTCCGGAACTGCGAGTCTAGTAAATGGTAGAGACTGAGGTGACCTTCGATGAGGCCACCCGGAACTAGGCCCGACATCTCGTGTTCTTTAGAGCGCTTCGAGACCATCTTCGTGGATGATGAGGACGATGGAGACTAGGGTTGTCTACCCGATCCAGCCCTCATCCACCCCTTGAGGTGCCTTCTTCCACAAAGACCTCAAGGTGATCAGCCCATGCCTTCTGCTTTTTCTAGAGCTAGTGGCCTGCTCCTACCTCGTCACCATGAGGTAGAGGCCACGCCTTCATCTCATCCTCGACCTCCTAGACATATCCGTAAAGCTCATCCTTCCGAAAGGATGATTGAGACCTCTTTGAGCGAGTCACACGCTCAAAGTCTAGCATCTCACTCTTCCTTCACTCACTCGCTGCTACCTCATTTGAGCCCAAGGACATTTGTCATGCTCTATCCGACGAGTCTTGGGTAAATGCCATGCATGAGGAGTTAGAGAATTTCGAGAGAACAGGTCCGGTTGTTGTTGAGCCCCCACAAGGTCACAATATCATTGGGACTAAGTGGGTGTTTAAGAACAAGCAAAGTGAGGATGGCGTGGTTATTCAAACAAGGCTAGACTGTAGCTCGTGGGTTCTCTCTGTTTGATGGTCTAGATTTGAGGAGACCTTGCCCCGTAGCTAGACTTGAGGCCATTAGAACTCGCTTGCCTTCGTAGCTTCTAAGGGTTTCGTGCTTTACCAGATGGACGCCAAGAGTGCCTTCCTCAATGGCCTTATTGAGGAAGAAGTCTATGTGAGACACCTCCGGTTTCGAAACCCCAAATACCCAAACCATGTCTACAAGCTCCAAAGCATTGTATGGACTTAAGCAGCCCTTAGAGCTTGGTATGAGAGGCTTAAGTCCCATCTGCTCACCATAGTTTCAAATGAGTAAAGTAGACAAGACCTTGTTCATCCGCGATGGCAATGATCTTCCGTCGTCCGAATTTATGTTGATGACATCATCTTTGGCGGATCCTCGCATGCTCTCGCTTCCCGCCCGATGTCATGAGCTCCTGAGTTTGATATGAGCATGATGGGCGAGTTGAGCTTTTCCTTGGCTTCCAAATTAAGCGCACTGGAGGGTACCTTCTGCATCGTGGCAAGTACACTCGAGACCTCCAAGCGCTCGACATGAGTGATGGTAAGCCGTGTCCACCCGATGGCTACATCGCCCACTCGACCCGCATGAGGACGGCGAGCCGCTTGATCGGCGAGTATCGTAGTATGATCGGCTCCTCTTGTACCTCACCGCCGAGACCGACATACACTTCTCCGTGTGTCTTGTGCCCGCTGTGCATCTCCTCAGATCTCACCGTCAGCGGTGGAAGCGCATCCTTCTACCTTCGAGCTACCATTGACTATGGTATCCGGTACTCTTCCTCTTCGTGTCTTTCCTTGAGAGCCTACTCTGATGCGCACTTTGTCGGGTCGAGGATAGATAGGAAGAGCACTTCGCACTTGCCAATTTATTGGCACTTCTCTCGCTTCCGGTCCTCAAGGAAGCAGCCCCGTGTTGCACGCTCACCGCAGAGGCCGAGCACGCTGTCGCAGCCCGCTGTCGTAGCCAAGTGCTTTGATGGTCTCGACCTCGCGGACTTTGGGTTAATTATCGACATGTTCCACTCGTGTGATAACACTTCTGCGATTAACATTGCTAAGAACCCAAGCAAAGATTCTCGGACCAAGCATATTGATATTCGCCATCACTTCCTCGAGACCATGTAGAGAAGGGTGACATCGTGCTCCGCCAGGAGAGTGACCACCGCTTGGTTGACATTTTCACCAAGCCTTTGGATAGCTCGAGGTTTTCACTCATGGGAGAGCTTGGGGTGGTTTGTCCTTATGGACTGTGTGAGGTGGAGCTTGGACTTTATCGCTTTACTATATTGATTATGCTTCGCCTCATTTCTCATTGCATTGCATTTATGTGCATTGGGGTTAGTCTTTCCAAGATAGGTTAGAGTGGTTTTCTTGCCGAGATGCTTAGACTTACTCTTATCTTGTGCTTTCGTGATGTCAGATATTATCTGCTTTTATCTCACTAGGTTGAGCTCACTCACTTCTTGTAGGCTCTAGCGAGGGTTGGGCCACCCTGACAGAGGTGGCACGTGTTTGCTCTCTAGTGTGTGTTTTTCCGTCAGCTGATAGTCCTAGAGTCATATGGGGTAGATGAGAGTTAGTCTGAGTCATAGTATCCTCTATATCTTATCTATGCTTTAAGGACTGCCTTCTTTGGTTTCTTTGCCAGCTTCTCGTTCATTTTGCATTGGTTCAAGGGGAGTTCATTTGGGAGCTTCTGGAGCTTAATATTGACATAACTCAACTTGAACTAAAAGTTGCATCACATGTTGAGGGGAGCTGGATTTTCCGCATGTCATTCTCGCATTGTAACTACATTTGAGCCTTGATTATTATCCTGTTATGACATGCTTACAATGCTTTACACCGCCATGACTTGTGCTTATTTGCTACATTTATCATGACTTTATATGTGTAGACTAGCTTTTGCCATGATAAGTTAATTAAACTTGCTCAATTTGAACTAAAACTTGTCATGCTAGCACTCGAGACTAGTCTTTCTTGAGCTATCCTTTATGATCCATGGCATGTCAAATAGGTCGAGTTGAGTTGAATCTCTATTGAGCCTTAGATTGAGTCTTTTAGTCTCTTGATGATGCATAGGCTAGTACAATCGCTTAAAAGCAAAAGATCTCTTTGTGCGAAAAACCGATCTCACCAATTCTTTCTCATGAGATGGCTTGCCATTGCACTAGGCATGAACTCGGGGAGTTTTGATGACTAAGATCATTTCTTAAGCTTTTCGCTTGATCGATCGACAAGGCTTGAGATCTAGCACAAGACTTAACAAAAATCTGGTTGGACACCACCATAAGTTTCAAAAGAAAAATATGTCATTTGTGCTCAATTTGCTTAAGTTACAACAGAACCAAGTACTTGAACCAATGTGTCATTTTTGAGCAAATAGCACTCTATTTGGACTCAATTTTAGCTTCTTGGTTCCGCTTAGATTATTGACATGGCCTGCATCATCCTTAGTTGTCTCTAGCTAGACTTTGCTCATTGATGACTTAATTTGTTCACAAATTGCACTATAATTCAGATTGTCATCTCTTTGATTTAGCTAGCATATACATATCTTGTCATGATCTAGATAGCCTTTATTGAGTTATGGCTTGGTGTAATCCTTAATGGTCATTTTGGATAATTTTCATGGCTCTAAATGCTTAGAATAATCAAACTTCAGTCATTTTATCATTTTTTATGACTTATTCTCCTTCTTGCATTCTTGATGTGTTTATTGCCAAAGGGGGAGAATAGTGGTAGAAAAAGCCATTTTGGGAGCTTTGAGGAAAACTCTTTCTTTCTTTTGCTCCTTCTGTCGACATGGTCATTTGCTTCATTCTCTTCTTTGGACCATGTTGGATTCTTCAAACTCAACTTCATATGCTTTTTCGGTGTTTATCAATATACTCATCAAGGGGGAGATTGAGAGACCATGTGAGGTCATCCCGTGTGTATGATGAGTAATTGACAACGGCTTAGGAAAGTCGAGTTTGAGTTGGTTGGTTCGACCATGTCGCTATGTAGTGCAACCGCTCTGGTCGGACTTGGTCAAACCCGTCAAAAGGATTATGATACTTATTCTGATGATTTGACAGGTTTGTTGATGCTAATTATGCTTATATGTATCGAGCGGTGCTATTTGATGTGTTTCTTATCTGTGTTGGCTGCAGGACGTCGAGGTGGAGTCGTGGCGAGACACGGTGGACCGGACTAGGCGCAGTGGCGCCGAGGTCGAACAGTCGGGATGTGTCAAGACGGCGTGGACTCGAGGTGGTTGCGAGGCGCGAGGCAAGGAGCGAAACTTCCTGGAAGGTGCGTGAGGGCGAAACGGAATTTCGCAAGGCCGCACAAGCGGAGACAAATTAGTTAGGTTTAGCCATGAACGGGTTGGAGACCCGTTAGCCAAGGGCTATAAATAGAGGTGAGGGGTGCATACCCCTTAGGACACTTGAGAGCTCATTCATCCCTTTGTGAGGGTTTTTGTGCATATGCTCTCTATTTTGTGTGTGTTCCTCTCAAGAAGCATGTGAGGCTCTTGGTGTTTTTGAGGATTGAGAGGGAGAGGATGGATTGAGAGTCTTGTAATCTTTCTTGTTCTAATGTTCACGCGTATCGGGACTCCTTTGTATCTTGTTTGTTTTGGAATGAAATTTCTTCTTGCTCCTTTGGTCAAGCTGCTATTTGGAATGAATTTCTTCTGAGAAGGGCAGCATTGGAGCATCTTGATTCCTGTTTTCATTTCTTCTTTTCTTTGTCTTTTGATTCGGTCTGGGCAAGGAAAGTTTTGTGGTCTTAGTTTCTTTTGTCTCAAAGGTTGAGTGCTTGTTGAGGTATTAACTCACTTGACGGAAGGATGCTATAATCTCAAGAATTCAACTCTTGATCACAAGCTACTTGCTCAGCATTCGGTTGATCAATTTTCTGGTTTTTCTTCTCTGTTGCAGTAATCACTGTGCTTTATCTTTTTGGCAGCTGCTTCAACGTTTTTTGTTGTCTATGCCGACAGAACTCAGTCCTTGGCTCTCAGGTTCCTTCAGGACTGCCTGACTTCTTTATTTCTCTTAATTTTTCAGTTCTTCTTTTTCAGCCTTTCCTTTTTCTTTCTTTCGGTTTGTCTTTCCGATGGCTTTGGGGCAATGAGTTCTAGTTTTGATGGCTGCTACTTCATCTCTTTTGCTGCTGCAGTCTCAGTTCTTGTTCGGCTGTTTTAATCTGCTCCTCACTGAATTTCTGCCGAAATACTGCACTCGGTTTGGACTCCTCTGACTGCACTCTTCTAGTCTCTAGCTGATTTCTTTGAAGTGTTCATTTTTCTTTTCTTTCTGCTCTTTTGCTTTTCGGCCAGCAGAAAATCAGTTTTGCTTTGTGTGTGATCGGCAGTAATGTTGCTCCAGTGTGAGTGCTTTTCTTTTTTATTTTGCTGATCTTTAACGTTTTTGCATGCACATCAAACGGCAATATTTTCAGCTGAAATTTTTACTGATTACTCTCTGATTTACGCTGAATTTGTTAGTATTGCATGCGTTTCGTTTTTTAGCAGAATTAATTTTTCGAATTCTCAGGGGCGATTTTAAAAAAGAACGACATTCACCCCCTCTGTCGCCATTTCGATCCTACAACACGTGATAAAGCCTCGAGGACAACACCTCCTGTATTTCATCATGCACCATCACTTTCCGTGTCGAAGCCTCTTGGACCACACAGCCTGTAGCTTCTCCACAAATCACCACCTTTGATCTCCACGTATTCCAGCGTGAGCCTGACCACCTCGCGTGACATCCTCGACCACTTGGATATCAGATTTCTATATCCTAGTCCTGGTCCTCCTTATCACCAACCATGATCATCTCTATGCCCACCTGCACATTCAAAGATCAAAGAACATTTTCACCGGCACAAGTTCTACACAACTTGACCGCCATCACACACACACGTATAACACACCGCTCACCAATAGACAAGAACTAAACCATCCACGAA